>JAXIVD010002714.1:0-26851 GCA_036785275.1 Cancer borealis
CTGCATCCATATTGCCAAACACTATGTACAGGTGTGTGTTATGCAACAATGAATGTGAGTATTACATGGTAGGGAACATTTGTGGAGGTGGGTAGAGAGGGGTGTATAAGGGAATGGTTTACAAGTGGGGTTCTCTTGAGGGCCCCCATGCCAGCAGCACCCGGATCCCCAGGAAAAGCGTTGCTCAAAGCTACGCTTCTGAGTTAGTAGATAGTCTAGGTCCTTGTAGGGAAGGGGTTGTGCAGGCATAAAGGTACTTGGCCAGAAGAGGAAGGTCCCATTGGGGGGGTTTTTGGAACAGTAAGTGTTCCTTGTGGATCTCTGCTTTGAGCAGATGATACAGGGAGACTAAGGTCACCTGGGGATGTAACCCACCCGGGAGGGGATTGTGCGTGGATTACGAGAAGGAAAATTACTGGGCTGTTAGCTCCACCAACTTGAGAAGCAACTGGAGAATGTCTCCATAAGGTCCTACAAAAGCATGAGGCATTGACATGGAGGGTTTTACTTGAGATAAAAGTGTTTGTGGTTGCCTGGGAAGAGTGAGGCAATTCCATAGGAGGAAGGGGCAAGAGGTGGCCTGGGAGGGGGTGGTCCCATCTCGGTGGAGGGAAAGTAGCAGTGGTGTATCAGTTTGTTTTAGGGGACTTGGAGGCATACCTGAAGCAGGTGGCTTTGAGGTGGAGGGGGAAATGGGTGAGCCAAACCAGGAAAATGAGGACCCGGGTGTCGGGTGGGAGCACCTGGGGTGAGGGGGGGCAAACCTTGGGGGGTGATGTAATCCCCCTGGTATACTGGTGGAGGGCACTGTCCCATACCAACATACCCGGGGACATGATGGGTCGCTGGGCAGGGAGGCCACCAGTCAGGCACCATATTCATGTCTTCTCCTGAGCACTGAAACACTTCAATATACCCGCTGTTTTTTCCAAAGACCATGTGTAGGCGTGATGGTGCCTTTGTTGAGAGGGCAAGGAAATGCCGAAGTTGTTCACTGTCCATTTGGATAATGAATGTCTTCACCACTTTGGTTGACCCTTGTCAGAGACAAGAGATCAAAGGAAAATTTGAACTCATCTGTGTTATACACCACATTTTTTGTATTTGTGTGTGTGTGTGTGTGTATATATATTATATGATATATATATATATAATAGTATATATATATATATATATAATATATATAGTATTAGTTATGTATGGTATGTATGTATGTATATATAGTATAGTATATATATATATTTATAGTATAGTATATATATTTATACTATGTGTGTGTGTAGTGTGTGTGGGTGTGTAATATATAGCAGTAAATATCTCGATATAATGAACCAATTACGCGTGTGGGGGGCGGGAGTCTGACGTTATATTCCGAATTCGGTAAAATATACCAAACGAGGTTCACTAGTATAGCAGGGGGTTTTCATTCATTAAGACTTGTTTCATACAGAATTTGTGTACAGGTAGGGTTAGTTACTGGTAGGTAGCAGGTACATAGCAGGGTGCAAGTGGGCGGTGAGCAAGAGCAAAACCAACTCTTCACAGTAAGAGCTAACTGGTGGATGTGAGGTGGCGTGTGCATCGACACGTTCATGTTCAAACAAAGTGGAGAGTTCGGCCGCTCACACTACGCTTCGGATATAACGAACTTGTGGGTTGTTATATTCGACTTTGGGTTGGGCCACGAAAATGTACGTTCAGGTTATATGACGAAATTCGCTATTAGCGGGGGTTCAGTTATAGTCGAGGTTTTGTGTGTATAGTTTTGATATAGCATTTATATATAGTATGTGTGTGTATATTAATTATATATAGTATAGGTATATAGGTGTAGAGATAGTATATGTAATATATATAGTAGTAGTAGATAGTATAGATAGGAGCTGTGTATGCATAGTAGTACAGATGATTATATAGACTATATATAGTATATAGTATTATATATTATATATATAATATATTAGTGATGTGTTGTATATATATGTATATATATTATAGTAGGATAGTATATTATAGTATTTAGGTATAGTAGTATATAGTATATATGATGGAGGTAGTATAGTATAGATATATAGGTGTTTGTTATAGTAGTATAGTAGTTATATATATATTATAAGTTATATATAGTATATATATTATATATAGTATATATATATAGTATACATATATATATATATATTTGTGGTGTATATATAGATATATATATAGTTATTATATATATAGTAGAGTATAGTATAGTTTGTGTATATATATATGATATATATATATATATATATATAGTATATAAGTATATTAGTCATATATATGTATATATATTATGAGTGATATGAGTGATAGTAGTATATAGTATTTATAGATATAGTAGTGTTATATATATATATATATAGTATAGTATATAGTATAGTATATATATATATATTATATATATATATATATATGATATATAGTATATATAGTAATATATATATATATAGTATATTGAATATATATATATATATTATATTATATATTATATATAGTATTTATATATATATAGTATATTAGTATAGGTATATATAGTAGTATATATATATATATATATATTAGATATGATATAGATATATATATTAGATATATATATATTAGTATATTATATAGTATTACAGTATTATATATCATTATATAGATATAATATATATATAGTTATATATTTTATATATAATATAATATATATATATATAGTATAGTATATACTATATATAGTAGTTATAGTTAATATATATTATATATCTAGTATTATAGTATATATATAGTATATATATATAGTATATATATATATATAGTACATAATATATATAGATGTATAGTATATATATACGTATATACATATATATATTATACATATATAGTATATTATATATATATATATTATTATATATATATACAGTAGTATAGTATATACATATATAGTAGGTATATTTATATTATAGTAGTATATATATAGATATATATACATATATATGATAGCATATATATATATATAGTATATAGTATATAGTATATATTATACATATAGTATATATATAGTAGCACATAGAGGTATGTCTATATATAATATAAGAGTATAGATAATACTTACATATAGTATATTTAGTATATAGATATATAATATCGATATACTATATACTATACTTAATATACTTACTTAGTAGTATAATACTATATATATATATAGCATATACTTAGTATATCATATCATAGTTATATATATAGATATATATATATTATATAATAGATATATATTATATATCAGCATACACTACTAGACTTATATAGATATATACACTAGTACTATTATATATAGTATAATATAAATATAGATATCATTATATAATACATAGATATATTATACAGTATACAGTATATATAAATACTATACGACTATATACAGCTACGATACTATACTATCATAGCTACACATCGTACTATCATATCGATATATATACTAGTATATCACTATATATATATAGATTATAGTATATATTATATACACCTACACTTATCACACGATACTAAATAGTATATTCACTATAAATATATATAGTACTAGACTTATTATACTTATATATACAATATACAGTATAACATATACATATATATACTACTACTCACTATATGATAACAAGTGATAGATAGTATAGATACTAGATATACTACGATCTATATACTAATTATATATACATTCATACTATAAGTATATATACTATATATATATATATACATATATATACTATACATACATATCTATATACTATAATATACATAGTACTAATATACTATTATTGATATTTATATATAAATACTATCTATATGTAATACCTACTAAGATATACAATCAGTACTATATATAGTAGATAGTATATATAGTACAGATATATATATATATATATATAGTATATTATCTATCATCATAGCTATATATACTATATATATATTTAATATGCTATATACGACTATCATAACACCTAGATACTATCACTCACTTGACACTATCAAGATACTTACAGTCATATAGTACTAGATACTACGTATACTATCACAGAATTACATATACATATACTATACTGAGATCTATATATAGGTAGATATACAGACTACTAAGATACACAGACATATACACTACATACATATACTATATACACTATCACTCTCACTCATTACTCAGGTATAGAGCTACTCTAACACTATAGTACTAATAGACTCTACAGATCATAAGAATATATACTATATATAGTATCATACACGACTATCCTACACACACTCACACTACAACAGATCTATCACCGAGCGTGGCACACCCTCGACACACGAGACCCCTATACAGCACACTATCGTTAGCTAGTCGAAACTACGTCACTAACTAGCCTACATATATATACATATCATAAATAGATATATACATACACTATTATATTATACGACTCTACAGAACATACATACGTATAGTTATATATTACGTACATACTAGTATAGTATTAGTCATATATATACTAGTTATAATACAGCAGGTAATACTATAGTATACTATTATATACTCATAGTATACATATATTGGACATATATACAGTAGTACACACAAAGGGCACACATATATATACCACACCACACACAACGAGCACGAGATATATATAATCTATATATAGTGGATATATATAGCAACTGATATAGATAGTATAGTTACTAGTATATATAACTAGATATATATAGCACATACACTATAAGACATAGCACAGTATCTATAAATATAATTACTGATACTAGTAAAATCATGATAATAGATAATTTATATATATATCACCCAAGTACTCACACATAGTATGAAGACAGCCTCACACTATACATAAGCTCGACATACGTAGCTCGATACATCTGCGAGGACTTAAACGCACACGACTAGATATACTAATAAATATAGAAGTATATATATATATACCTATATTACGTAACATATAGAATATACGAGATACACTATATAGTCTATAGTACTATCATATATATTACTATATATATATATTACATACACTATATCATATCTCAAGTAGATATAAGTCATACATCTATCAGATACTATCGACATATATACTAGTATAACTACATATATATAGATACTAGTACGTATAATAGTATAGCCTACGTACACGACTACCATAGACATATATAATACTATATATACTGGTATAAGTAGGATACTATAGACAACATATGACTACTAGTATATAAGATCATACTATCACACTATTACTAGTATCACACACAGAGATAACACATACAGACAATACATACTACTACATATCAGACATACCTACATATATAAAGTATACTTAGATGACTAGTCGTATATTACTATATATATATAGCATATGTACTAATACAATGTAATCATACGTTACCTTATAAAGACGATATAGCATACATATAGTATCTACAACATAGATATATAGACACATAGTATACACTATCATATTCACACACACTCACTAAAGACACACAATACACACATCATATAACACTATCGACACTATAATATATATCACTATATATAATACATATATATATATAGTCAGAAATATAGTGACTACGACTATATAGTAGACTATAAGCATATACAGTATATATATATATATATACGTATATATATACTATATATATAGATATTATTATACTATAACACATATAGAATAAACGATTACATATATAAGTAGTATATACATATAATATATATTACTATATATCATACATATTATCTACATATAGTATCAAACATATATATATATATTATATATATACTATACAGTACATAAATATATGATATATGACTAACTATATATTATATATACTAGTTATTAACATACTAAATAAAGTATATATATATAGTACATATAGATATATAGTATACTAAATACATTACATATATACTATATATACATATATATATATATACTACTAGATATAGTATATACAACTATACCATCAATATATACATAATATACATATATATATATATATATATATATACTATAATATATACTATTATAATACATAACTATACTACATAATATATATATCATATAGTATATATACATATACTATACTATATATATATATATTATACTACTATACTATATATACTATATATAGTACTATTAGATACTAATATATATATATAATACTATTATATACTACATATATATATATAACATATACATATATACTATACTATTATACTTACATATATACTATATATATATACTATATATATATATCATATATATATATATACTATATTATATATATTATATAGTATATATATATAATATATATATATCTATATACTATATACATATCTATTATATATATATACTATATATATATATACTATATATACTATATATCTACACTATCACCTATTCATATACTATATACATATACTAATACAATATACATATTATATATATACTATATATACATATATAGTATAGTATATATATATATATATATAATATTAATATATATATACTATAACATACTATATATACTATATACTATCATATTATATACTATACATATATATATATATATTATATATATTATATATATACTATATATATTAGTACTATATATATACTATAGTATACTAATATATATATATATTATATATATATATATATACTACTAAATATATATATTATATCTATATATACTATATGTATATATACTATATAATATATTATATATATATATATAGTACTATATACTATAATATATTATATATATCAATACATATATCATATATATTATAGGTATGTATATATACAGTATAAATATTAATATAATATTATATATATATATATACTATATATATATATACTACTATATATATATATATGTATAGTCACTGTATATATCTACTATATACTATATGAATACTACTATATATATATATATATCATATATTATATACTATATATACTATATATATATATATATATTTATATTATATATATATATATATATATATAATTATAAATATACTATATTATGTATGTATATACATACTATATAATATATACTATATTATATAATATATATACTACTATATTAATATATATAAATATATATAGTATTATTTATTTGTATCCGTCTGTCTCAATATGAAGAAAATATTGCAGCTGCAGAAAGTAAACTACATATAATGCCAAAATAGTTTTATTGAAACACTTAACAAGTATATTATAAGTGGTGTTGGGCCATTAAAGGGCAACGATGACAAACTTGTGACAGATAATCAAAGCATGATGAAAATGTTGAATAAATACTTCAGTTCAGTCTATAATACCACATCTGTTGGTAATGACATAACACTAATAATGCAGCTAGTAATGACTCGGTAGTAGGCAGACGGGATGCCACGACCAAATCAAATAGTAATATAATTGTTAATTATGAAAATCGTTATGTGCTTGACCAACAAAACTGCATCCATGTAATTTAATAAATTCCAATCACATGCTGACAAATCTTCAAATAAACACCGAAGGCGTTCTAAACGCAATTAACATTGTGAAAACAAACAAAAGCCCTGAGCCAGACAATACCAATCCCAAAATTCTTACAGAAAAAAATAATTATAAATTAAATAGTTAAGATCTTTGCATCTCTGTAATAATGCCTACAACAAGGTTTAGTCCCAATTTATTGGAAGTCAGTGAATGTCATCCAATCTTTAAGAAAAATAACAAATATGCCCCACAATTACAAAACCCTTAGCTATACATCCGTAGTTGGCAAAATACTTGAAAGTATAAGAGGCAAAATTGTTAGTTATCTTGAACGATATTCTCTGATCTGGTACTTGCATCATGGTTTAGGTATAAAATATGTTTATCAAACCTGTTAACATTTTATAGTGACCTCATTTCTGTCCAGATCTTTAGATATTGTGTATCTTGATTTTCTAAAGGAATTTAATAAAGTTGTTAATATGTTAATGTTAAAAATCAAGCAACTTGGAATCAAAGGTAATGTGCACAACTGGATCGGAAACTGTCTGAGCAATAAGATAGAAAACAAAGGATCATCAATAATGGATCTGCCTCAGATTGGGCACCAATTACAAGTGTTGTCCCACAGGCATCTGTTCAAGAACCTGTACTATTCATAATATACACAAATGACATTGATGATGTACTTAACAACATCACAAAATTAGCAGACAATGTGAAAATGAGAAATTCAGTAATCTCAGACAGTGACAGGCAAAGCTGGCAGGAACACTTGCACAAAACCTCAGCATTGTCTGATAGGTGGGAAATGCCATTTAATGCCAACAAATGCCATATTCAAGTGGGAACAAGAAATCAGAAATATGAATATGAGGTACAGTGTAAAACAATAAATTACTTGAAACCAGGTTTCCAATAGAGGCTACATGACTCGACGTACTGCTGGCTATTTGACTATGTTGCTTCTGACTTCGTTAATTTGTGATTATGTTTGTATTAGATAGCATTTACTCTAGGTTATGGAAAAAACACCTAATTTAGACTCTAGGGTCTGTGTGGTCAAATTTGTTATGTAATACTCTCTCTCTAAGATACGTACTCCAAAACACAGATCGAAAAGATCTAAAAATTAATAGAAAAGGAGAGGCTACATATTTGAGGGGAAAGAAAAAATTGCAAAAAGGAATTTTCTTGAACAATACAAAAAAGTACAGCTTTCCCCAGAGAGGTATAGATACTTGAAGTAGACTGAAAGAAGTAATAATGGCAAAGAATGTACAACTGGAGGAAGAACTGGACAAATATAGATACGGAGACAAGACCATGCGAGTGTAGCTCAGGCCCTGTATACTACAACTAGATAAACACACACGCAAACACTTATTGAGAAATATGAAAACGATATTTACCTTTCTAGACTAAATGATATTGATTTTATTAATGATTCACCCAAGGTTCGAATAGGCTGCAGTGGTATGGTCGCCTTACAAAAAAAAATGGATATAAAGATGATTGAAAGAATACGAAGAGCAGCAACCAAGCTGGTCTCAAGCCTAAGAGAGATCTACCATATGAAGTGAGACTATTAAGACCGAATCTTTCCTTTGGAGAAAAATAGAGAAAGGAGAGATCTAGTGTGTAAAGTTTTGAAAATATTAAAAACGTGGATTGAGAATATAATGTTTGCATGGGAGGGTATGGCTGGCGATCAAGAGTCCTCAAGACCATTGGTGGGTTACATCACCACTACACCACCACCACCACCACCACACCACGATTAACCTGTTTACCTTCATTGATCTGTCAGAAAGTTTTAAGGATAATTTCAATTAGAAAATACGGTACACTTACTTGTGCGTTGTAGACCATGTGCACCCCTTGGTAAACAATGCTTTTGGCCAACTCCCCAAGAAATTCTAGAATGTGCTCCACTTGGGCTTCGAAGGGCAACCCTCGGAGGCGGATACAGTCCTTTCTAGTGCCTGAAGTGATGATCTGTTGGGGGAGTAGCGGCACCTGCGGCAGCTGGGCGATGAGTGGCTGCTGCTGCTCATATGTACGAGGGTCCATGGACCGGTTCAGCACCTGCAAAAGCATTAACTAATCGAAAAAAGAAATAAGCACGTCGCATTTTCTTTAAATAAGCAAGTAATGGTACATTATACTCATAAATTATATTACTATTAGAATAGTTATGTATAACGTGCACTAATATCAAATAACCTGCACATGTTTGTTTAATAACAATCACGAAAAACAATGCAAATAAATAATATATAAGACTCGCTGTAGCATGCTTGGCAGCCTCAATCCACTAGCAGCATTCTTAAAACATTGGCATAGTGAAAATAGGTAGCATTCCGCAAGAAAACTATTTCAAATAAAACATAATTACATCAATCCCTGACAAATATGCTACTACCCTGGGGAACGCCGATCCCCCGCCGTTATCCACTATATCGTAGTTGAACCCTCCATGGCGAGGGGGCGGGCCGGGAAATGAGGCTTGGGTGGTAGTGGGGGAGGAGCTGGGAGTGTTTGCCACTGTAGCCTTCGATTCATCCATCGTGATTTTCCAACCGTTAACTCTTATTTCGTGTTTGCGATGTGCACTGTAACACCATGGAAGTTAAATAAATGTTTTAAATGTTTCCAACAGTAGATTTTGCTCTTTCGCATATTTCTGTTATCTCCTAAGGACCAGTCAGGTCCAATCTGCCACGCAAAGACAACCTGACAACAATTTTCAAAGCAGCAAAGTGTCAGAATCCTCAAACTTGAGATACGCCTTGTTCATATCTAGGTAAACATCTGCAGGATGTGGAAGCTGCAGTGTAGTAGCCAGTGAAGGCGCTTATACGGTAAGCACGACACACGATGCAGATGAGTTAGTTGTAATGCGTTACTCAATTAACCAACGTTACACTAAAATGTTGAGATGCTTTTTAAAGTGTCGTAAATTAGCTCTATTGTCACTAAGAGGGAATAACTTGGAGGGTGATGGGGCGGAGAGCGGGCCGCCCCTGGAGCCACACCTCACATGCATTGGTGGTTCACTCTTCACTACTGAGGGAAAACATTTAAGCTTGAGCTACTGTTGTTGATGTCTCAGCACACACACACTCACACAGTCACCCCTGCCACTTTACTCTGCCCCTCCCTACAGCCACAAAACCTTCTCTTGTCTCTACTCCTCCCTCGCTGGGTCCCTCACCCCCCACCCATGCTTCGTTTCTTGCCCCTGAACGCCTCGTCAGCACACGCACTCAGCGGCGGCAGCGGTGATAGTGGTGGCGGGCAATGGGAGGCCGGACGCCATGAGCCGTCCACCACCAGCCTTAACAGTGTTCAAACAGCGGCACCACTCAAACCGGACAATACCACACCAGAATGTAGAAATACCACACTGATACCCACAGGCAGAAAACACCACGTACCCGATAGGAAACATTTACTCAAAACAATACTGAGACGAAACAACAGCCGCAAGATAACCAGCTTCAAATCCTCTTTGAACCCGGATACTACGGGTGGTGATAATCATATTCCAGGTGTGTTGTGGGTAGGATTCATCATGCCTTTGATACTCGAAGGTATTTGGGCCAATACCCGCCCTTAACATCCAAACACAGGATCGCGGCACCAATTCCACGTTCCCATGTCTCATCTTTTCTGCCATCTTCATCTTCATCCACGTCATTACCACCATCGCCTTGCATGACATGGGATGGCAGATTTAGAAACAAAAAATAGACTCACACCTAACAAATATTCAATGTTTAACAATGTAAGTCAAAAGGGAGGAATAAGGGCAATAGAAGGAGGGTAACATGAAAAAGAGCGAGGGAAAGAGGTAAATGGAGAGGAAAGGAAATGAGAAGTGAAAAGGAAGACAGAGAGAGGGAAATAATATGGATAATGGATGTAGATATAGTGAAGGAGAACAGCAGAAAATGAGAGAGTTGCGATAATTTAGCAAAAGTAAGTAAATAATGACTATGGAAGGCGAAACAGGGAAGAGACAGATGAATAAATAGCAAAGGAAGTTAAGAAGCAGCACAAAAAGGTAAATGACTAATGTTAGACGACAAGAAGCCACGGATAAATAATAAGAGAAGTGTAAAGGAAGGAAGGAGGGATGAAAGGGGCGAGGAAGTAGGGTATTCTAAGAGGAGCAAGACGTTGAGGCCGCTGAGTGTGCACTGTTATTTTGAATTCCTGTGAGGAGATTGTTGCGCTAGGTAAATATTAAACATGCTCGCTCACCTCTCTCTCTCTCCCTCACCTCTCTCTCTCTCGCTCACCTCTCCCTCTCCCTCTCCCTCTCCCTCTCCCTCTCCCTCCCTCCCTCCCTCTCTCTCTCTCTCTCTCTCTCTCTCTCTCTCCCACACCCACCCACCCACCCACACACACACCCACACACACACACACACACACACACACACACACACACACACACACACACACACACACACACACACACACAAACACACACACACAAACACACACACACACAAACACCCACACTCACACACACACCCACACTATGGGAATCATCATCGCCACAACCTCCACCTTCATCACCATGAATACTATGGACACCTTTCCTGCCGTTTCATATATTATCATATGTATATATGTGTCACCAGTACCACCATCCTCAAGTCACCGCACACGCCTTCCTCGCACCACCTCAGTTTAGACTTGTTGTGGCAATTAATTTTAAATGCACAAAGTTCCTCTCCATCAACCCCTCCATGATCCATATTTACTTCCCGCAAGTTCATGTTGTCGCGGCTCATAAGACTAACACTCGTAACTATATGTTTAAAATAAGAATTTAATATCAAAGAAGACATCTCGCCACACTAGGAATAACTGTTCCAAGCTGTGTTGCGTTTGGTATACTAAGTGACAAAGAATTGCAACAAGATAATATCGCCTAGACGCGAGAACGGCCACCAGTTTTATCCAGTGTATTTCGATGCAATTGTTATGCAGGGAGTTGGTGACCGGAACGATCCCGTTATTGGAGTGGCAGCCAAAAGTACTGGGAGCAATGCACGAGGAAGGCTTCTATGCTGTTCATACTTTCCCTTTGCCTCCACCAGTGAACATTGATAATCTATTCTATGACGCCCATACCTTGTTACTCTCTCAAGGGGCTAGCTATGACAGAAGGGTTTTCATTTCTTCTTATCCTTATAACCTACTCTTGCACACCCCATCCCTCCTCTCTCTCAGGTATCCCAACGCCATCCTTCCATTTCATAGGTCATTCTCTCCCACCTACAACATCCACTCCATCTTTGTAAATCATTCTCGTAATCTCACTTCCTCCATTCATCTCTCATTGATGATCAAACCATCTGAAGGTGATGCATCTGACTACCTCTACCACTCCACAATTCGTCCCTTCACCATTAACGCACTTTCATTGCATTCAGCACCACATATTCACGACACAAGCACAGCTAAAATAACATAATCACTGCCTGAATCTTAAAACTTTGACCTTCATTCCACGTCCACGTCTCACTCGCATGCGTTAGTGTTGACACTATTATAGTAAGATATCATGCAGTGTCTTCTCCATATTCATCGTTTTACCCTTAGTCATAAGCCCCAAACATCCTACCACTTTCCTCCCTTATGTTTCACTTGCTCTCTCCTAACTTACGTGCACTTCTACCATTATTTGTTAATTCATTTAATCTCATATCTATTCTCGCATCCTGCCCTCATTCTACATTGAGTTATAAATTCAATTAGAGCACACTTTCCTTCCTTTGCCTTATTTTTCTAACCTTCAATTATAATTTCCTCCTCTGACAAACAATAACAATTATTATTTTAATTTTGCAAAACGCTTACGTTTCTTGGAATCAACAGTGTCATCTGCAAACATTATATTCACTTTTCATTTATCATTGTCTGTACAGTTTTACTCCAACGGGGAGTTGTTACTGCAACCTAGATAGTGAATGTATTTGTCTTATCCTCACTGTATTGTCCATCGATGTCATTATCATTATTAGCATCATTATCATCATCATTATTAATATTACGATCATTATTATTATCTTTATCGCCTGAAGAAGTCTCTATCAAGATGTGTCTGAGGGCCCTAAAATATCTTATAATGGAAAAAGGTGACTAGATGCGCGAGAACTGAAAACTGATTGACGGATGTCCTTAGTGACTCAAAAAAGGGAGTCAAAATAATTTCATAAGAGATGAATAGATGGATTAGCGAATGGATGAGTGACATAATGGATGGTACAAGTGGATGCAGTAGGCAGGGGCGAGCAAGGGTGCCGCCTCGTGGTGAAGAAAGAAGTCCGCGCTGGTGTGAATGAGATTAATGCTGAGGGAAGCGATGTGTCAGCTAGACAGATTGAACCTACCCAGCACGACCACAACCCTCCACCATTACCACCACCACCACCACCACCACCAAAACCAAAACCACCACCACCAAAACATCAACACTACCACCACCAACGCCCTGCTAGTGTCTCCACACACATCACACACCACAATACCAACAAACCACCACCACCACCACCACCACCACCACCCTTCTACCCTACCCACACATCACCACCACCACCACCACCACCACCACCACCTGCCCCACGTATGTCTGCGCTACGCACCCCATCACCTCGCCCGCCGCGACGCCCTCCATCCCCGTCCTCCACACGGTTCTGCCTCATCATGGCGGCCTGAACGCCAGGAATCCAGAAAGACAAGCAGACGTGCGGCATTTCATTCATGTGTTGTAGAAGAAAAAACACTAATATATATATAAATGAGAATAAACAATAATTTAAACATCCCACAACAATGTTTCTACTACAGACTACTCAAAATAGAAAAGTGGGGAGGGGGGAGGGTGAGTACTTAAGTGACAAAGTGATACTGCGCATGCGTGGTCACGGTGGGAGGAGGGGCAGTGAGTAAGGAGTGGGGGGTGGGGGGGATAGACTAACACTGTGGGTACTGTGGATGGGGTGGGAGAGTGGGTACATGGCTGGAAAGATAGTACGTATTGAAGTGATAATTGGGGTGTGTGTGTGTGTGTGTGTGTGTGTGTGTGTGTGTGTGTGTGTGTGTGTGTGTGTGTGTGTGTGTGTGTGTGTGTAGGTGGGTGTGGGGGGGGGGGAGTAGTAGTGGGTACAGAAGTCACGGAGGGTGAATATAGGGGTCAGGGGTGAAACAAGTCCATTCTGGGGTTACCTTCGTGGGAGGCAAATGGTCATGCAGGGAGGGACGGGAGCTATCATCTGCTACCAGACTCCTACTTACCGTTATCGCTGCGCCAGGATAAGCGTGCAAATAAAAGTGTAATTAATGATGGTCAGCGACACTTGAAACCCTCACCTCAAGGCCTCACTCATAGTGCTATTCACCTTGATCAAACCATGACTTTGTAAAGGGAAATACATCGAGGAGAGATCACACTTTGCGTCAATAATCTGAATAATGTCTAACCTAGAGAATTTCAAAAAATCAGAGCTCTATTTTCTTTTATGCTGTACAACATTAACCGTTTTACTGACGAACCAAGAACCCCTGAAGTGTAGTATAGACATGTATTCGACACCCCAAGATCATGTTAATAACCAGACAGACAGTTGAAGTGGAAGGTACTCTCCCAACGCTACACAACGGATTTATCCATCTGCTTTACCAAGACATGCAGAAAGGAGACTGTATTGTACTACGTCCTTAAGGCTAGACAGATTATTCGCAAGTTTGGTGACTCGCGGCTCAGTCTTAATGAAGTGAAGCTGAATTATATCATACGGCAAGAAACTATTGTTATCCTTGTAGGGGTGAATCTTGACTTTTTTCTTACATTGAGTTATGTTAACGGATTCAAAGAATGCGCAAAACGCACAAATTTACGTCACGCTGAATAAGTTAAGTCCCCGTCACACTAAGAAGATATTGTCAGGTTAAGGATATATGCGTCACAAGTAACTACTCTGCGTCACAACAGGTCATTGCACACTTGGGTCACATTCTGTAAGTGAGCTTCGATCATTGTGCGTGTCCCTGAGGTAAGTGTCCGTTAGATTAGTATGCATTCATGGTTAAAGTGTGGGTAGTGGTAGTGGTTGCCCCCTCACCTGCTGCACCTCAGCCGTGGTGGAGCGGAAGAGTTCGATGTAGCGTGAACCAATGATCTCGCGGTGCTTGGCGAGCGCCTTGGTACTGTCCTCCTCAGAGCCGAAGAGGACGAAAGCGTCTCCAGTGGCCCGCCCATCCGGTTTCCTTACGAATAGCACCCCGTCCTCGTTGTCCAGGATCTGACACCCATTCTCCCCCGACTCAAAGAACTCCACCTGAGGAAAGAGAAAGGAAAAAAAATAGTTACAGTGGAGTTACGGCAATGCTAACAAAGGTGGTGAAGGTCTCTTACACATGCACATACCCAGTAGACAAAGGAAAAAATGCACATATATTTAACATTCAAATAGAATTGAATGAACATACCACATAAATAATCACGAACAGGACACATTTGATAGATGGAAGACATATTTGGCAGAAATAAACGTAATGGTGAAGGGGAAGGCATAATATAGTGTAAGTACAGGAAGGTGCAGCGGAAGGATGGATGAGAAGGGAGAGTTGAAGATCACCAGCTCAATCCCTCTTATCGTTATCAGTTAAGGTCATCACCGAAGTGTTTGTCGTCAAGAGGTTAACGACAACCCTAGACTCTGCTGCTCCTTATCTGCCTGCTGCTCCTCCTCTATCACAACCATCTCAGGCAGTGACCACGTTATGAAATAAACTATAATTTGTTATTTTGGTCCCCCGTGTGTGCGTGTGTGTGTGTGTGTGTGTGTGTGTGTGTGTGTGTGTGTGTGTGTGTGTTGTGTTGTGTTATGTGTGTGTGTATGTTCTACTAATCACCTATACTTCCTTTCATCTATTACCAGCTTCAGTCTTGGTTCCAGTCTGAGTATTGAATTAGAATCACCTGCCCTTCATTGTGCAAACCAGTCTACCTGCCTCAACAACTAGTTTCCTTTCTGTGCTTTGCTTCATGTCTCTGACCTTCCTCACCACCACCTGACTGACTGGTCACACCTCATCACTCACTCACTAACTCTCCAGCCTACCTATACATCGTTATCTAATATAAATCTTCCTCATTCAAAATGCCAATTACAAAAGAAAATATAGGGAACAGCCAATAAGTTTTAGATATAGATTAAGAAAAAAAGCACAAGAAATTGAAATAAGGTTTGAGCACTCGACCGTCGAGGAAACAGAGATTGAACAGAAGTCAAAAGAGCCTTAGGACGCGAGATAAGATAGCTGGCTTGATAGTATTAATTGTCACAGTCCCAAGGTCCAGTAGCCGGGCATCACGTCGCTGCCCGGCCACCAGGAGTCAGGGTGGACAGGTGAGCCCCGCACCGCACTCACCACTTGCTTGGGAGTACAGTCGTATGGCAGACCCCGCATCCGGATGATGACCTGGCCGCCCCGGGACAGGAAGGTTTGGGCCTCATTGTTGCTGCCTAGAGAGGAAAACAATTCTGGAGTTAGAACAGCTCACTCTTGGAGAGCTGATCTCGTTTACACGTGTTGGAAGGAAAAGAAGTCTTACTCTCTATACTGCCTGACTACCTGACCTAACTTAGGCAAGCTCACTCCGGGTACCAGAGTAAACCCAGAGCGTGTTAGTATTGCATCTAAATCACAACTATATAAACTAACTAATTCTATGAAAAAATATCGAAAACATTCAACATCAATGAAAAAAATTAAAATGTTTACATAACCACTTATCTCAATCACTTGTTTTGCTTCAAATCTGACTACAAGATTATCTCTTGATGATAATAAGTCACTTGTTTTAGTCCATTGATACAGCTTATATACTATTTGCTTTGTTCATGGAAATCCCATGTATATCACGGGAATTGATGTTTTCGAAAGGAACTTAACTAAAGGGGCCGAGTACTTAGTGTGTTTAAACACCAATACTTTCGTTAGCTTTGAGGTTTCACTGTATAACTACCCCAGAACAAGGTTCAAGGCTTGCTTCATTCGAGATTCAGGTTTTTTTTCTTTCGAAAATAACTGCAGAACTCAGGCGGATCGCCTTTCATGGGTCTTCATTATCGTATGCATTAATTGTTTGTTATTTACACCATAACAGCTTAATCAAGTGGTCTAACAATGTCTCCCAGCAACACAGCCTCTCCGTGGCCACGCCTTCGTTTCCTCGTTCTTGAGCACCATGCAGCTCAAAGGAGCAGTGACACCTGGCGGCAGGAAGCCACACACTTAATTTTTAAAAATGCAATTCAGCTCGTATTGTACTGTACCTACGTAGGTACATATTTACCCCGAAATAACCTTCCATACCATACATTTTACTTGTTCTTCCTTATCGCTTATCAAACGCAAACTATTTATTTTCAATTAAAGACAAAAATGCGTAAAATATTGTTCACGATTATACAATTGCTGGTGGTGTAGGCCAAGTTGGGATGCATGAAACCGATCCGTCTATCATTGCTACAATAACACTTTCCATACACCATCCGACTATTTCGGGTGTCCGAGTTCACTGCAAGTACTCCGTGTTCACGGGGGGAGAAAAAAAAATCACCGACCACCGCCAAGCTGATACATTATTTGAGTTATTCATGAAAAATGTTCTCTGTCGCCTACAGTTGAAAAATGTTTAGCGGAAACATACTTCCCGAAAAAACATAAGAATTTCTGTATTTGTTGATACCCATTACTCAGATTATAGAGCAGGTCTGTGACTTGTGTAAACTTGTCGAGAAGCTATATATCTATCTCAATACACACTTACACGCACGCACACGCGCGCGCACCCACACATGCACACACACACACACACACACACACACACACACACACACACACACACACACACACACACACACACACACACACACCATAACTTAATATTTCTATTTTTTTTCGTTGGGGTCTAAAACAGCTTAAACAATGGGTTGGCAGCGAGACAATGCTGATACATCACGTTGTGTTGAGCCACAGCCTAACGCTGTCTGGCCCTGCATGGTGACTGTGGTGAGTGTGGTGCCAGGTGGTGATGCAGTAAGGTGTGTGTGTGTGGTGATTCAGTGTGGTGACTGGTGATGCGATTTAGTGGTGATGTGGTGATCCACGGCGGTTCAGAGTCATGTGAACAAGAAGTGTGATGACTGTAGTGACGCTGTGTGGTGAAGGACGTGTAGCTGTGGTGAACATAACACAAGATGGTGCCAGGCTACTACTGCCACTAAACACACACACACACACACACACACACACACACACACACACACACACACACACACACACACACACACACACACGTCACGATCAGCTGACTCCTCGCTAAACACATTCGGTGCAACTAACACCAATGACGGAAACAGCAACACATATCCTTCCAATTCTTTAGCAATTTACCAACAATTTATATACTGTATCTCTTCTTTTTTTCTATCTCCTTATACTCTATAATTCATCCAAATCCCTTAACGAACACGTAGCAAAGAACAGCATTCCCATGAACGTTATCTATAGATCCTGATTACAACAGATACCACCGTCCCCCCTTTGATATCAGCCCCACACTGTAGCAATACCGCCTCCCCCTCTCTATTAGCCAGCCTCACATGCTCAATTAGTTACTCAACCTTATACTCATCCCCTCACACTTCCCCTCAAGCCAACTGACAGCCACACAGCACAATGGGAGAAACACCTTTGGATATAAATGTCAATTGGAAACAACTATAGCTTTGTCTTTCTATTCAAGTCTTCGTGATTCTTTTTCAATACCGTTATGGAAATGTTTTGCAGGAAGGATCTAATGAGTGATCGTATGAAATAAAATGAGAAGGTACAAGGAAATTAAGATGTGGGAAGGATTGACAAAGCGGAGGAATCATAAAAAAAAAGCTAACTATATATCGGGATATATCATACGAAGTTAATTTTTTTTTGCACGAACGCCAATATTTCGCATAAACTCGGGAATCTTGATATTAAATACGACTGTTGCCGCTGCTGCTGCTGTAGTAAATACCATTGATGTTTTTTCCTGCAAGCTACTTTAACAACTGCTTCAGCTTCGTTAAATGCATCAAGCTTACAGTCACTGTTGCCAGATCGACTAGCCAAAAAATTTACCTCTTTGTCTCAGATTGTCTCACGCACGCATGCACGCACACGCACACGCACACACGTTATCTCACCTTTTCCCTACACTTCATTTCTCTGACCATTAATACTTGACATGTAAAGAAAAATATGTGTTGCAGTGAGATCTTTTGCATTTTTTTTCTTAATTTTCTTTTCAATTTCTGACTTCCTAACTTTCCTATCTGTGCTACAAGTTGTATAGTAAATTTATTCTTTTGTTTGTTTGTTGGCTCCTACTCATGTTTTAAATCTAGGATAAATGTCCCACTTTTCTGTATATTTTTGAGAGTGAGTTTAACGTTTACGTTTAAGTTGGCATTGCCACTACAAGTGTATTAACAGTTACTCAAAATACAATACTCGTCTCAACACACACTGGTAGAACTGGAACATTTGTGCCAAGAGTCCCCGAACCAGATTGTCACGTGTGTAACATAATAAAATAAGCTGCATTCCAAAACCATGCGCTAGATAGACTCTAACGCAGAAGGTAAATAATGATGTTGAACAAGTATAAGTACGTCTACGCCTGACTCATCCACCTCTGGGCGAGTCCATCGTACCTGTACTGCACGTGTCACACACCTGTCTCATCATAATTAATTATAGTACCTTCTCCTGATTCAGTCCTCTTCACCCTCCTCGTTCTGTTTCTCCTCCCTCC
Source organism: Cancer borealis (assembly GCA_036785275.1). NCBI lineage: Eukaryota > Metazoa > Arthropoda > Malacostraca > Decapoda > Cancridae > Cancer > Cancer borealis. The sequence goes on from JAXIVD010002714.1 coordinate 20,425, forward strand.
CTTTTTCCCTGATCTTCCTCTCTCTTTTTTCTGGTCTTCCATGAGTGATAGACTAGTGGGGTGGAAAGTAGGTGGAGAAAGGACTGCGAGGCGAGCCAATCAGAGAACCGTTTACAAACTAAATCTGGACAAGAGGGCCGCGCTCACCAAACGAGCCAAGTCTCCAGCAAAGGAGGGAAGGTGGCTTAGATAGGTTGCTCGACATTAGTCCGTGTGTGTACAGGTCAGGAATTATACGATTAGCTTAGACGCATGACGAAACAGGTCTCTCTTTCATGTTTGATCAAAAAATTTCTGGTACTATAATCGAAATCTTATTTTCTTCCTTTTTCATCCTGAATTTCCCTCAAACAAGGAGTTTCCCTGTATTTGGCAACACTGGTTAGGGTTGGTGGTAGGGGCAGGGATCGTCCGGGACTACAAGAGCCTCTCCGTATGTCTCATCACGTAGGACATTTACCTGGGCTTCTCTTTGAGGGCAAGTATGAGGTGTATCGCATTCTCCAGTCCAAGTATATTTACAACGGTTAATACTATCGTTTTCTTTTCCTTTAGCTACATCTTACATTTATATGAACACAGCTTCCTTACCCGAGATTAGTATGGAACAATTTTCTTTGTTAGTTACCAAGGATCATGACGGTCGATTAAAATGGTGCACGTAGGTCTTCCTCATCCACCCGGCCCTGTCTCTACCCTACATAGTCCCTCCCCAACTACCCTCCCTCTTTCTCCTCCTTCCCCCAGCCATACAGGAGAGGGTGGGTGACGGGAGGGGGACGAGTTAACACTTGCATTCCGCTTAGCCTTCACAATGGAAGTTAAGGTTTACAATATTTTGTGTTTTCAGTGTTTCATTACTCGATAACCCTTGAATGGCCTTCGTACTTCCCTAGTTAGCACTGATGAGACGGTCGTTTTCTTTCTTTACAAGCAAGATTTACAAGTAGGATTTAAGAGCGGTTGTCAAAGTTATTTAAGTTTCTAGTGCACTTCCATCTTTGTCAAAGCTTATAGTCATGACTTTTTTAGCCTAGTGTCATCACTTTCCAGATTATTTCAAACTTGCGTACCGAAACCTAATGGTAAACGAGGAAACATGGCTCTGACGTTATGAATGCAAGGGAGGTAGTGGAAGGCGAGGGTTGGACACCACGACCACATGACCGATGCATCACCACCACATTACTTAACTTTATGTTGCATTTACATCACAGGTGTTCTAACATGCACCACATCACTGGACAAAACACATGGGGGGAGTGGAAGGAAGGGGTGGCAGAGGGGGAGGCGAGGTACTAACTAGGTGATTATAGGTGGGGGGGAATGGCAACTAGTAAATAAATGTACGAGGGTGAGGAGCAGACTAGTGTTTATGAAGATGAAAGCGAGGGAATGTGTACAAATATAACAAAGTAAATACACGGTAATTATAGTAAACGTTACAAAAATTTAAAAACACGATTAAGCGGATGAAGGAAGACAAATGTGTTACCTAATTAAGGAATACAAGTGTGTGACCGAGGTGAAGGTAAGTGTGCAGGTAGGTGTACGGAACATGGATGTAGGGAGGTGTGACAGATAAGAACACTCACGAATCATATTCATCACGCGCATGGTCTGCTGCATGGCCGCGTGCTGCATGTTGAGGTGGATGTTCATGGACATAGTTTCAGGCAGGATGGGTGGCAAGCCCTGACTCCGCCCGGATTCACGCTGATGCTTCTCGCTCATCGCGTCGCTCACTGTCGAGTCCAACTCTCCGTCACTGTCACGAGTGGTGGCGGCAGACACAGTGTTCAGTGAGCTCGCACTCGCCTCCACCCGCCGATTCAAACACTCGAGCAAATTATGTCAATTCGAGATTCTCCTTGGTGGGCGGCGTGTCCAAGATAGGGTCACAGTTCGTCCCGGAGCGTGAGGGAGACTTGGCTACTCGCTAAACCCTCTTCACCCTCGCCACCTCCACGACTACCACTGGCCTAGGCCACCCTAGACCATCACACCCGAACCAGTTCAGAACAATTCGAGGGAATCGAAGCAGATTCACGCAAATATTGAAATGGTCAAACCAGCAGCGAGAAGTGCCCTGCCTCTGTCGGTGCCTCCTGTGGTGTGTAGCGGGAGTCAGCCGGCACTGCTGCCCGTCTTATCAACTTTCCTATCAGTTTATCAGGGTATAGAGAACTACGGTTATTACCTGCCAGTGGTAATATGCCGTTACACAAACAAGAACAATTATTTCACTTTGAACAACAAATTCGAAATCCCGCACTGAACTTCCAGCCTTTTATTTTCTTTCACTCTAATGAAGTGACTTTTGAAAACACTTGGGAGTCCAGGAAAGGACAAAGCATTGCTCCTCGCCTCGCCTTATCTCACCTACACAGTTCAGGTGATAACACAGTTTGAAGAGCAGAAACATGCTGCCACATACTGCTAAGGCTTAGTTCCTGCCATTTATTGGCTCTCCTTTCACGTTAGCAATCCACGGCTTTCCTCACGAGCCTGTTTGGGCAAGACACGTGTAGTGAACTTCACCAACGGGGCCGCAAATAAGTGCAATAACACATGTGTGGATCAGCTTGGTCGTCAACATCGGACGTTTACCTTCCCCCCTCTCCCAACGTAACGCCCACCACCACCACCACCATCAGAACCACCTTGAAAAACGCTGGTCACAGAACTCACGTCCTGCGCCGCCAACACTACTCACAGGAAGCATGTATTGAAACTTGGAGGTGTTTGTAACGGCCCCGCTCATTGGTTAGGCTCCTCTCCTCGTGTGTGCCCGTGAGCAAAGATTATGATTACGTGACGTGCATCGATACAAAATCCTGCTGAACCGCCGTGATGGGAAACTGAGCTATAAGTTCTCAAAAAAAACTCGTGTTTCACTTATATTTCCTTTTATCTACAATCTGTCCACGCTCTATTTGTAGCGGAGGTTTTTCTCTATATATGGTGATAGGATTCATTCCAATATCTTATTCAATAAATGTTGCAAATAAGACAACAAAAAAGTTGCATAAAAATTTCGTTTCCGGTCTTTCATTTCAACTCGTCGTGATTTGTTTATGTTTTGCTTTTCAGAGATTAGATGAACATATCTCAATTCTAGAATCATTGCTGTGTTTTATGGTATAAACCAAGATGGCCTATATTGTACAGAAGAAGAATTAAGGCAAATGATACAGAAACATATAACAACACAGCATGTGTGAGTGGCAGCCAGTACATGTGAGCTGGAGAGGTGTTCAGCCAATCAGCGAGGCTGTTATAAATCTTCTCTAGGCACCAGATGCATGATGCACACTCCCTTTGAATGAACAGAGTTATGAGAAGTTGAGAACGTTGTGTAATTCACATTGGTCTGAAGGATCATGTGCTGGACCTATGATGTATGTGTGTGTGTGTGTGTGTGTGTGTGTGTGTGTGTGTGTGTGTGTGTGTGTGTGTGTGTGTGTGTGTGTGAATTCGGGACAAATTAATTAAATTACATATCTTCAAGGAAGTCACGTCTGGTCCGGAAGCACCGTGGTTTGTGGGGACAGTTAATATGTACTTAAGGCGGGTAGTTACATGCATTATGATGCTGTGGCATTCTAGATTCAAGGAACTCAACAGGGCTCCAAACAAATGATATCCATCCATCCATCTATCTATCTATCTATCTGTCTATATATATATCTATCTATATATATATATATATATATATATATATATATATATATATATATATATATATATATATTTATATTTATATTTATATTTATATATATATATATATATATATATATATATATATATATATATATATATATATATATGCATATAACATTTACAGCTTAACTTAAGGGAAAAAAATTTATAAAACAAATTTAATGGAAAAGAATATAGAAAGTATTAGTTCTTTTTAAATTTAGCAATTACGTGCACTCGATGTCAGCAAAAGAAATTGTAACATGCATTAGTAACATTACGTTGATCATATACTTTTGATCGATGTGTTTTCTGCATCCCCAACACATGAAAACGTACTGTTTGCAAACACTGATAACGCAACCACAGGGCGACCTGTACGATACTTTCCGTTACAACCCAGCACTAAGATATGGCAGCACCCCTCCACCGTCGTGTTCCGTGCACCTTCATCACACCATAGCTACAGTACACTCAACTCATGCTTCTTAACATATGTGAACACGTAGTTGGATGTGCTTGATGGACAGGTGGTGTTGGTTAGTAATGTGGGAGCGAGGGTGGTGTGGTAGCGCCTAGCAGATGGAACGGGGTGAAGAGATGGCTGTTATGGAGTGTATAGGATGTAAAGGCGTGCACCCACCTCTTCACCCGGTTCCGTCTGCCAGGCGCTACCACACCACCCTACTAACCAACACCACCTGTCCACCAAGCACATCTCACTACGTGTCGACAAGGCCTTGGTCATGATTTTCTTCCACTCCACCCCAGCCACTGATATAACATTCCACTCCACCCCAACCACTGATATAACATTTCACTCCATCTCAATCACTAATATAACATTCCACTCCACCCCAGCCACTGATTAAACATTCCACTCCACCCATCACTGGTAAAACATTCCACTCCACCCGTCACTGATGAAACATTCCACTCCACCCCAGCCACTAATATAACATTCCACTCCACCTCAACCACTGATATAACATTCCACTATCACGCTTACACTACAATATTTTAGGAATAGAGGGACAGATTTTCATTGTAAGGTAGAAAATAAATTCCCTTATTTTGTTCATATTTCTTTCAGGGATATGAAGACACGTTATTAATACATTTTAGTTATTATTTAATGTCGTGATCTACCACTTTTATCTGCTACTGTAGGTGTAGTAAGTGGCATCGTTCGTCATTAAGTTTGCTTCCTTATAATAGTCCCTTCGCATCCCTCACACATCAGTGCCGTCACCTAGATCACCTCCCCCCTCGCACCCACCACTATACCAAACGCTCCACCACCACCCCCTACCCCACGCCTCGAGGCCACCCTACCCCCCACACGGCGCCATCACAGGCCATGATGCACAGTCGGCATAATTGTGACTCCCCTCATCAGGACGGTTCCTTCAAGAGGGACCTTGTATTAACTTTATTCAATTATTTTGTCAGCATAAACTATCATATATCGAATCCTTGTACTTGCTAACTTTTCCTTTTATATGTTGTTAGTAGATAATCAATGCTTTCTTTGACATTTTTCAGCCAATGCCTAACTTCCCGTTTACAATTTTTCTTAATTGTACACCTGAATCTTTCCCTGTCTATCGTTACATCTATTATACTTCATGGTGGTCATGTAAAGCCTCGAATCCTGCCACTACCGAACACAGTCCCTCGCTGGCCAAAGCCCCGAGAGAGGGAAGAGGCCACGAAGTACTCACCGCCGGCAACGTTGATGAAGTCCTCCCCGGTTGCCTTGTACACTTCGATGTATCGGTTGCCGATGTGGTGCTTGTGTCGTTTGAGTGCCATGTCGCGGTGCTCGGGGGAGATAAAGCGAATCAGTGCTTCGCCGTTCCTTCGTCCTTGAGGGCTGAGACACAGTGCCACACCACCTCTGCGGAGGAGACCAGAACCAGGATTAGTTACAAAATTAAATAGTTGTTCTTGATGCCAAAACACATCCCACCAAGCACTTAATAAGTGTGTGTTGCTTCGTTTTGAATCCATAGTGAGTTGCACACAGAAGCTTCTTCCATCACCTGTGACCCACCTCATGTCTCCGCACACACCCCGCAGGACACAAAGCTAGGATCCTACTAATAATGAGAAAGAGAGGCGAAGCGACGCCACACCTTCAAAACATTATCAGGAGCCGACTGCCTGGTGGGAGGAGCGAGGGTCACGCTGAGTATATACAAAACATGTACACTCACGCCCCCCAACGTGCCTCGGCGCTCCTGTGTTGACACCCTGGCGGCACGCACCACCATAACACCTCACCACCACCTCCACTATATTACCACACCAAGGCTCCACCACATCACCACTACACTCATCACACCCTCACACATACACCGTCACTACTACCAAAACCCATCACTACAATCAAAATACTGCACGACAACCACACACACACACACACACACACACACACACACACACACACACACACACACACACACACACACACACAAAGTTCAGTTCAGTTGTTTATTGACAAAAAAAAAAAAAAAAAAAAACACCACCACCATCATCACCACCACCATCACTGCACACTCATCATCCACACCACACTGAAACAAAGTACGTAAGTTCCTTTATAATGGGAATAACAAAAAAAAGTCATTGCAACCAGCAGGCGAATTACTTCCCTTCCCGCAGCAGAACAGCCTGAATAAAGCCTTGCACACCACCACATTAACAGCCTCGACACCACCAC
>JAXIVD010002714.1:32051-55302 GCA_036785275.1 Cancer borealis
GTTAAGGATAAGCAGGTAAGTACGTGGTATCTTATTTTTATATAACTTTACGGGGCCTTGAGTATTAGTAAGTCAGGTCGAACAGGTTAGGTTGGATGATAAAAAAAAAATGGAAGGCATAGCGAGAGACTGATATTCCTCCTCCTCTTCCTCCTCCTCCTCCTCCTCCTCCTCCTCCTCCTCCTCCTCCTCCTCCTCCTCCTCCTCTTCCTCCTCCTCCTCCTCCTCCTCCTCCTCCTCCTCCTCCTCCTCCTCCTCCTCCTCCTCCTTCTCCTCTCCTCTCAGCGCTGCTACTCCCTACTCCCAATTACCTCCGTTAAGTGAGGCAGTGATAGAGGCTCACTAACGTTATAAGACCCACATTTGAACGAGCCCGCCTGAACGTAAAATTAGTAGGCACTGTAGGATGTGGCGCCATTTGCATGTTAATTTGGCCCTGCTCCGGGAGGCTGGCACTCTCCCCTCTCTCCTACACCTTATGCCCTCACTCTCCCTTTCTCCCTTATCTTATGCCCTCTCTCTCTCTCTCTCTCTCTCTCTCTCTCTCTCTCTCTCTCTCTCTCTCTCTCTCTCTCTCTCTCTCTCTCTCTCTCTCTCTCTCTCTCTCTCTCTCTCTCTCTCTCCTTCTCCTTCTCTTTCTCTCTCTGAATACAAGAGGAGCTAGAGTGTAATCTAATTTGCCCTGACTCTTCCCAAAGATGCCTCGCCCAACTTAATCTCATGGAGGCAGGAGTTACACGCATCACAGTGCAGAGTGATGATGTAGGGTGAACACGCTTGCCAAACTTAATCAGGCGGGCTTCTAAGTAGTGTTATTATATTTCCCCTCCCATCCCATCCCTCCTTCCCTCCCGCCTCTTAAAATGGAATACCTAATTTTGCTGCTGTCATTTAGATAAATCATGTTTCTTTGTTTTTATAGTTTTTTGTTTTTGCCGTCCCGTGAGAATAGAAAAAAATTTATACATAGTTTCAGCATCACAAGTTTTTTTTTATTATTGAAATTGAAGTGGTATTTTTTTATAGATTAATCGGTATCGTTCAAATTGCAAGCTTAGTGCACTACTATATTTTTAACTCTGTAAGGCTTTAAAAAAGTATAAAAAGGATAACATTTGTAAATATACCATGTGAGAGATGCCGGAGTACAAACTGTAATGGTGCAGTGTTCACAGAAAGCTTTTGTTGAAACTTAGTCAAGGTTTAATTTAGTTTTGCATGAAACGGCTTTTTGGTGTCGTGTTTTCCTTTCCATGATAGTCTCAAGCGCCCCTTTGTTCCCGCGTTAATGACCTGCAGTGTGTGTGTGTATTTCACTGGGTGGGGAGGCGTGTGTACTAAGGCTCTTTCTCCTCCCCCTCACAGCCACCTCCACCACCACTACCACACCTAGACCCCGGCCACCCTGGTTCACCGCCACACGTCCGCCCATACGGATCTTGCCCACCCTCACTACCAACCACACCACGACAGTCCCCACCACGCCTCCGCCCAGCACCACTACCACTACATCCTCGACTACCACCACATCTACTACTTCCTCCACGACTACCACGACGACGACGCCCGCCACAGTGCCGCATGTAATTGATGATGAAGGATCCGAGATTGACGAACTGACAACTGTATCTGACAGTGACGTCCCCAGCTTTAAGCCAGCTCCTATCACTCCAGCTTCCTCCTCCCCAGTTACCCCCAGCAGCTCGTCCACCACTACCTCATCCACCAAAAAGGTTGTTCCTGTGGCTCCCCCGAACTACGACTCAGATTACGGCAGTCCTTGGTGCCCTCCGATGTTCGGTCGTGGTTTGCTTTGGAACTGGACTCTAGGCGGCGAAGTGGCAGTGCAGGCGTGTCCAGGCGGCGCCACAGGTTCTGCCCGTCGCCGATGTCAGATGACTACTTGGGAGGCCACAGTGGACCTGAGTGAGTGTCGCAGTTTGTGGCTGGCAACACTGGAGACTCGCGCCAACTCTCGTGACTCTCTCCTTGGTGTGGCTGCCGACTTGGCCAAAGTGACAGCGAGCAAAGCGCTTTATGGTGGTGACCTCATCACCACGGCGCGACTGCTCTACACCCTCGCGCTCAATATGGCCGAGCACGCCCACGCCTTCCCAGACTCGCGCCAACGACAGGCACTTGTCACAGAGATGCTACAGGCGACACTGACCACCGGCTCCGCCCTCCTCAAGGCGGGCATGACTGGTCCCTGGGGAGACTTGGGCGTCCGTGAGAGGCGTCATGCCGTCACCCAGCTCATGGTAGCACTGGAGGAGGCCTCCTTCCTTTTGGCTGATGCCCTGCGCGCGGGGACGCAGGCCGCCATGTACAAGTCCCACGTGCTGGTGTCTGCACGGTCGGTCCCAGCTGACGGCTCCTCAGTGGAATTCCCTTCCTCTAATGACGAAGCGCTGGACTGGGTTTATGCTGACGATATTAGTCTCCCACCTGAGGCTGTCTTGGAGAATAGTGATGGTGGTGCCACTAAGGTGGTATTCCTCACTTATCGTCACCTTGAAGACCTTTTGGCACCAGGCCAAGAGCCCCTTGGTCACCGCTCCAACAATGTCACTCGCTTGGTAAACTCGAGAGTCCTGTCAGCGTCGCTAGGCCGCGGCCGACACATTCAGTTGCCAGAGCTGGTCACCCTTACTTTCTCTCTGCTGCGGCAAGAAAATGTGACACGACCTGTGTGCGCCTTCTGGGATTACACCACGTCGTTTTGGAGTGACGAGGGCTGCAGTGTGCTGCGCTACAACCGTTCCCACGTCACTTGTCAATGTGATCATCTGACCAGCTTCGCGGTCCTAATGGAGGAGACCGCTGGCGGAGTCGGAGAGGATCCTCAGGCGGCACTGCGCATCCTGGCCTACGTGGGTTGCGTGGTGAGCCTGGTGTGCGTGGCTGGCTCGCTGCTCGTATTCTCGGTGTTCCGCGGACTAGCCTCACCTCGCACGGCCGTCCACCGCCACGTGTGTGTCTGCCTCACCGCCGCCGAGCTGGTGTTCATGGTGGGCGTGTGGCGCACTGACGCCCCCGTGCTGTGCGGCGTGGTGGCTGGCATCCTACACTACTCAGTGCTCGCCGCCTTCGCCTGGATGTTCATGGAAGGTAAGTCACGTTCATAATTTATAGTCCTTATGTATAGTTATATAGTTATATTATTATTATTATTATTATTATTATTAGTAGTAGTAGTAGTAGTAGTAGTAGTATTGCAATTATTAAGTTGTTGTTTACTGTTGTATTCATATATTATGTAATATACACCAGTAAGTATTACTAAAGTGTTGGGTCTTCGGCAGGAGTGCATGTGTACCTCAGTGTGGCTCGTGCAGTGGAGTGCGACTCTCTGCGGCTCCGCTGGTGGCACTACAGCCTTGCTTATGGCCTGCCACTGCTGGTGGTAGCAGTATCAGCTGTGGTGGACCCCTTCAGCTATGGCACAGACCAATACTGTTGGCTGCGGACTGACAACTACTTTGTGTTCTCCTTGGTGGGCCCAGCGCTGTTACTCCTAGCAGCCCATGTCGCTCTCCTTGCCGCTGCCCTTATCTACACCTGCCGTCTCTCCCCCGATGATGCTCTCAAGACCAAGGAGATGGCTCGTCTTGACTCCACCAGGTAGGTCTATCATCTAATGTTACCACCTTCACAGCCACCACCAGGATTCCACTTCACCAAGGCCTTCCTCATTTCTCCCACTCGGTCACAATGTCTGCTGCTTCCCTTGCACATACACGAGTCTGTCACGAGAATGTCGACTTTGTGGTAAAACTTTAAATTTTAACCCCCAAAGCCCCACCACCTCTTAACTTTTCCTGTGTTTAGACTGCGGTTCATACAACTAACTAATCCAGTCGTCTTGCTGTGTCTCAATTTATTTTTTCACACTTTCTTTTTTTCCCTTCTCTTCTGAAAAGAGCGAGTTTTTGACTGTGAAGCTTAAATGAGAGAGAGAGAGAGAGAGAGAGAGAGAGAGAGAGAGAGAGAGAGAGAGAGAGAGAGAGAGAGAGAGAGAGTGTGAGAGTGAGTGTGTATGTGTGTGCATGCATCTACTTGCTCCTATCTCTAACTCCACGTCTCTCCCTGGCTGGCAGCGGCGTGTACACCAACGCTCTGCAACACCGACTCTACTCTCGCCTGTAAGCCCACCTACACTGCATGTCTTGTTAACCCAACTCTCAGGCTTGTCTGTGTCTTTTCTCATTGCTGCCATTGCTGGAAAGTCCTTGATTGCAAGCTTTATTTATTTACTATTTTTATTTTCGCAGTTAGACTAAATAGAATGAAACTAGAATTGTATTATTGATTCAGTTTGTTTATTCATTCAATCAAAAATAACAATTACAATGTTTATCGAAAAAACAGCTTAATCCTGAAACCTGTAAACAAAGGACTTAAAATGGCACTCTGATACTCATCCTGCTTCCTTACACTTCATCACACACAATCCCTTGGAAGTTGATGATGTTTGTTTAGCCTTTTTAGCTATGATTTTTTTTTTTTTTTTTTTTTTTTTTTTTATAATCTGTATTAATTTGATCTGTATCCTAACCTTTTTTTAACCTGTGCCTGGTTGAGTACTTCTTGAACTCCTGTACATTCTGCTTGTCTATAGCATTACTTCTCCATCCCTACCTGCCTGCTGTCCCCAGTGAGACTCTTTGATCATGCACTGTGGCTGTGCAGATCCTGGCATGATGTGAATTCAGGTTTTTTACCTCATAATTGGATGCAATTTGCAATGGTTGACAAGGGACGTTGATCTACAAGTATAAGATGTGTGCATTGCTTAATTCAAGGAAACATTTATACAGTGTGTTGGCTGACTTGGAGTATGAAGTGTGTAAAGACAAAGGCTATGCTTTTTATGGCTCTCACATCCTATCATTACCAGTTTAGGTTAGAGGGTTATAGACTGTCCAAGAATTCATTGTCATGTCACATAATTTCATATTTATTTCTTAAATACAATATGTTATAACAGTTGCTATAGAAAGTGTACCATATAAATGCCAAAGGATCATTTTACATTTATTTCATAATTAATTTTAAAGTCACCTAATATATATTCTTGTCGGCCTTCTTTCAGTATTATAGTCACTAGACTTTTTTGTATGTCCAAAACAATAACTTGGGGATATTCTATTTCCATTCAACATGACCAAATGGAGCTGTGTGTAATGAGTCACTGACCTCAGGAGCTTCCTCTTGTTTAGTGAAATTTGTTGCCAGTTCCTCATCAATCCTTAGAGGAACCTGCGGCTCTTTTCCAAAATTAGAGACTTCCAAGATTAGTTTGCTGGAATTTAAAATAAAAATTGTAATGAGTTCTAGGCACACCCTGCCATTATAGTTGTAGGAGTGGAGCAGGAAGACACTGCTGAACTCATTAGTCTGTTCTCCAGTAGGTCGGCCTTTTTTGATGCAAGACAAGTTGTTTATGTGCTCAGTATTGGAATGGAAAAAGTTTAGGCAAGGAAAATAATAGAATTTCATAATGTTTAATGAAGTACCTTTTTTATTGTGTGACATTAATCAGGTGAATGGTGGATGGGATGCAATCCAACATTGAAAGTCACTATAGAATAATATTAAAGTTATTGCAAAAGGTTTCTTCAGCTTTTTCTTAGACCATTTTCTAATGGCAAAAAGTTATCTTTAGCTCTTCATCTTGCAGTGTATACTGTACAAACAAAAACCGTAAAATTATAACAAAAATCAAGAGAACTTAAGTAATATAATCAAATTATGTTATTTTTTCACATCATTATTGCTCTTACAACACTTATTTACTCAAAACATTGTATTCCTGACATCACACATTTTTCTAAGATGCCACACCACACATGTGGGAAACAGCTAGTTGTATAAAGGTGGCAGAAGGTGTCTATCTTCACCCTAGTAGCTCTGCTCATATACATATTCAGGGAAGCACCTCATTCGTGTTGGTTGCGTACAGATTGTAGACAGTTCTGCAACACTCCAAAGAATGATGTTTGCTTGATAATATTCACATTTTTTTTTTCTTCCCTAAAACTCTAAATTGGGTTTCAAAATGTATGTTAAAAGGTATCAAAGGAATGCAACTCCTATGTTGTCTAACAATGATAATGATAATAATAATAATAATAATAATAATAATAATAATAAAAACAATAATCTATCTATCTATATACAAGGCTGTTATCCCCCTAAAGGTGGGTAGCCAAGACAAGGCACTTAGGGTTCAGGGTGACTTTACTCTCCCCTTCCCCTCTGTGCTCTGTTTCTTCATAGGAGAGAATAAAGAGAAGTGGCTTTCCAGACCACTCGCTCTGTCCCGTTTGGTCGCCTTTTTTTATTTGCTTGGAATACAGTGATAGTATCTTTGCAGCCTCCACCAATAACAGTAATTATATAAGGACTAACTCAGCTTCATAATGCAGGTCATCAACAGCAAGGTAGTTCTCTATTATTGTAAGAATTAATACCAAAAACAGCCTTCCACATAGTGGGGGGTAAGCCATATTGCTTTGGAGTCTGGCAGTAAATATATTACACTTTAATGGATTTTTTTCAACAATGCTAGAACATTTTCAGACAATAGTAGATGAAGTCGTAAAGTAGTCAGCCTAACAGAGTACTTACACCCATTGTTGTGGCACTGATGTCAGGGTTACAGTTGTACATTGCTTCATCATTCTTATGTCATAATAATAGCTTACCCAAGATTAATTAATTTCCACTATGTTATTCTTGTTATGGTTCTTTCATACCTCTTTCTTGCACAATTACATCCATCGGTAGCTAGTTCATCTTACAGATCCTATATTGATATTTTCCATTAACTTTATACAGCCCTCATTTTCTATCTGTTTTTCTATATTAATTTTGGTTTCCATAATTATATTCCTTAATATTGCTAACCATATTTGGTTCCTTCATTCCTTTCATCTCATCTGCGTAGATGCTAAACATTATGTCCCCATATTAGGTGGCTTCCATAACCTTGAGGCCTCACACCACGCTCCAGCAACATTACTTCTTTTGCCAGACAGCCAAGATTGTGTCCATACGTTTGTGTGTCATTCTTCAGGGGTGTCTCGTAAATCCAGGGTGTCTCAGGCAACCACTCTGACCCGCTCCATAATTAACTCAGCCGAGACAATTTGCATAGTAACAGGATAAAAATACCCCATAATTACTGTCATTAAAACAAGAGTGGCTGGGTACTTAGCTCTCCACAACCTTGCAGGACGCCTCAGGCTCTCGTCACTAAGTTCCCCATTTGCTTCTTTTTATCTTCATCCCATTTTCTTATTCTTTCAAGTGGTTACACATTTGAACATTCCAGTGGCTCCTTGGTTGATGGCGGCTTGCAGCATAAATTCTAACAATTTAGTATCTCCTGTAACCTGTAATAGGAATGAGGTTTATTAATTTATTGGGAAGAATGTAGTTAAAGGACTGGCAGATAAGGACAGGGAGGGAGGAAGGGAAGGAGGGAGGGAGGGAAGGCTAGTTAAAGGAAGAGAGAGGTAGCTAGGCACACAGCCCCAGGAGTGTGTTGTGGCTTGTCTTGTGTTTGTCTGTGGCCACTGGCGGCTTCCTGACTCTGCTTTGCCTCTTCACTCCATTGCAATGTCCTGAGTTTCTTTTTTCTTCTTTGTTTGCCTATTTATTTTGCCATAATTGCTCATCACTGTCTTATTATTTTCCATGTGTGTCAGCAGATTTTTTTTTTTTTCTAGCCTTGTGTTTTTAATGTTATCTTCCAGCTTGTGTGTATATGTATACATTTTTTTTTTTTAATTAACCTTTGTTGTCATTTCTGAATATTAGTCTCATTTGTGGTGCAATCTATTTTATTTTACGCTTCACTTTTTTTCCTTATTTTCTTGTTTTGTCTCTTTACACACACATCAGTTACTACATGCTTATATTTATATTTCCTTCCATAGTGTTCAGTTGATATTATGAATGTTTATCGCAGTACCAACTTGGCACAGCTCATTTATTGCGATTATTTCTACTAGTTGCTTTCTATTCATTTTTATCTTTAAATGCATCTTTCTCTTGCTCTTATATGATTCAGTTGCACAACAATGGGCATATACAGTAGTTTCTATAAAGATAATGAATAAACAATAGTAATGATAGCATAATTGTAGAGGAATTATTTCCAATTCATATGATTTTTTAGTTGATGTTATCTGCTTGATCTTTTATTATTAAGATTTCTCTTTCAAGAAGCACTATAGTGTAAGAGCAGGATCATACATATCTTGGTTACTAAGAGAAATATTACATCTTTATAAAAACTACATCACGCTATCAAAACTAATGTCAATGTTGGAGAGGAACTCAGTGCTGACTAGCTGCGGCTAGTATGAAGCTCGCTCGTACTGTGGATTTCCACTCATGTTCCAAGACAAAAATACTCACAAGCCGCAGCTCGAAAAGCACATTATTCGTACAATGGCTCACTCGTTCTGCGAGATTCTACTGTACTTAGAAAGTGACATTATGTGAAAGTCAAGATGTATATTAATAGATCTCACTTTGTCTAAGACTTAGATTTTTACAGATTTATAGGAAGTTGACTTTGACTTTAGATTCAGGAGGAATTATAAATGTTTCATACTTTAGAAATACTGATGAAAATGTAAAAATACATGGCATGCTATATTCTTCTCAGAACACAAGATACATACACACACACACAAAAAAAAAAAAAAAAAAAAAGTTACCAATGAAGGAGAACAAAATCTCACAGGATTTACAGACGAAAACTACATCCAAGAAATACAAAATTAATAATGTGAATGCTTTTGTTTGTTTGATCAGCATCTAAGTAGCCTCTCACCTCTCTCCTGTCCAGCAGGGCTTGGCTGAGGGGCGCCATCACACTCCTGCTCCTGATGGTTCTCACGTGGACTCTCGGACTCCTGTTCCTGCACCGTCCATCTCTGCCAATCGCTGCCGCCTTCTGTGTCCTTAATGCTCTCCACGGCATCTTCATCTTTATCTACTACTGTGTCAGGAACCAGAAGGTAAGTCACGGGGCCAGCGCTTACAAGTGTGTTTGTTGTTTGGCTCGCGTCTCATAGTTTCTGTGGCCCATTACATTTTTTTTTTTCTACGTGTGGCTCAAGCATGTTCGGACACTGTAGTGAGTAAACAATTTGAAAACAAGTCCAGTGTTGTTCCTGAGTCGCTGAATGGCTGCTTAATGCTTTTTACTATTATGAGTTTTGCTTCGGCTTTATAAGTTGTTCTCCCCTCCCCCTGCCCTCCCCCCACCACCTTTTAATTTATTTTTATATCTGATTTCCTCCTGATATGTGAGAGGAGGAGCTTAGCTTGGAGGAGGGAGAGTGTGAGTGAATGTGTGCATCCATGTGTGTGTGTGTGCATGTCTGTGAGTGTATGCTCAATCCCCCTCCTTAAGCCTCCCTTGAGTGCTGTAGTAACGCTGTGTTTGTCTGTCTGTCTGCGTGTAGGTGCGGGAATGGTGTCGGTCTGCGGCGGAACGTGAGGCTTGGCTCCCCCAGGCGGTGCGCGGGGTGTTTGCCGCCGAGAAGCAGACCTACAGCCCCAATAACACCACCACCACCACCTCCTCCAACAACAATCCCCACCACCACCACCATCTCCACCACCACCACCACCACCACCCCGCCATCTCTCACGCTCTCAATCACGCCCTCGCCTCCTCGCCCGCCCTCAACCAAGTGGGTAGTAATGACTCAGACCACCTGGAACCCCCCGCCCCAATGGCCCCTCTCCCCCCAACCTCCCCTCCTCCCTCATGTTCTTCGTCCTCATCCTCCTGCCGAAAGTCACCCCCCTCCCCAGCAGAGAGTGGATCCCCCCTTCCCATGTCCTCCTCCCGCACCCCTAGCCCCCCACACCCAGACAAGCATCACCATCACCACCCCAGAGAAACTCGAGGGTCTGCGCCACATCCCCCTGGCCCCCCCGTCACCTCCTCGGCCCCTCCCCCAGGTACACACACCTCCCAGTCATGATTTGGGGCGCCATGGCTTATTCATTCCTCCTTCTCCTCCTCCTGATCCTGTTGCTGGTGTTTATTTCCTTGTGCGGTGTTGCTTGCCCCTATGAGGTGCCCTCTGGTGGTGGTGGTGTGGTGATGGTGTGGGGTGCTTTATTCACCGGCCTTAAGAAATCTGCACATTTCCTTTTTTATTTTTTTATTATTTTTTTTCATTTTGTTGCACATTAGTGGCTTATATTTATCATTATCTGCAGTTCATTTTTTTTTTTTAAGTTTGGCTTATTGTGTCTGTTCTTTGTCTTGCTGCTTGCAATGTTTTGTTTTGGTGCACTTTAGTCCCTTGTCCTGTGTTTTCCTTTCAGAGTTATAGGTGTTCTACTGATTCAAAGCAACACAGAAATACTGATTCTTTTCAGTCAGTAATTTGTACATACGTATATGCAATACAAATATGGAATTGGTGACATTTTTCTTATTTAAAAGGTTTCTCACACTGGTCTAAACTATATGTAAAAACATTTTTGAATAAAAAAAAAAAAATCCATGTTTTTGCAATTTTAATCAGCTATGGACAAAGAAATAGTTGTGATTCTTAAGAATAGAAAAGAACATTGGCAATAATAATAATTAGAGAAATAATAGTGCTGAAGTATATATTACTATATCAGTAAGCACATATCTGCTTTTTATATATAGTTTGGACTTCTTTTTACTAGAACATCTACATAGGATGTGGGACTGAGGTGTATGTAAAAATTAAATGTTTACAAACAACTAAAAAAAATCTAACCAGGGTAACATGCATTTTAATTCTAATTTACAATGGATTGTTTATATATTATCACTTTTAAGTTTCATTTTTTAGGGATATAACAACATACCATTTCAATAAGTTTAAATGTTGAATGGAACAAAATACATGATACATCTTATTTTACAGTATCTGCCAACTCTGTGTCAGCTCGGCGGAGTGAAGGGCCCCGGGGGCAGCACACACCCCCCCGCGGGCCCACTTCTGTCCGGGGCCACCTCCACGATGGGCTCTGGGGGATCACTACGACAGGGGGGAACCGGGCATCTACCCCTCGGCACGCTCCACCAGTCACTGCCTCGCCACCACCACCACCCGGTCACCCTCCCACACACCACCACCACCACCACCACCACCAACCCTCATCCCGGCACCCTTAGTCAAGAAGACAAAGAAGCTTCCTTCAAGACCTCGTTCTCCAAGGACTCTGGACACGGGACATATGAGCATGAGGATTCACCACGTCCCGGCTGGAACCACCACAATCACAACCATCACCACGGCCATCACCGCTACTCTAACTCACTCACGGCAGACCTCAAGAATGCCTACTTGGCCAAGCTGAATAGTATAAATGCATCTGGTGGCCTGGACGGGGGTCTGACTTTTCCCAGCATGGAAGGTGGGAACAAGCAGATCTCAGTACCCAACAGCTACACCACACAGCTCTCCCCAGCCCAGATGCCTCCTGCCATGGCAGCAGTGTTGAGGGGCAATGCCACCACAGCTCGCTCACACTCACCATGGAACCACACATACATGGAGATAGAAACAGAGACTGACCCAGTGTACGAGGAGATAGAGCGAGAGCGGTGGGCTGGTCGTTCAGCAGCCCTGGTTGCCCCACCAGCTGGCCAGGAGGCAATGCAGGTGTCAGACCTCTCAGATGAGGATGTGAAGCGTGGGACCCCAAGTGACGTGAGCCGCCAATCCTCCCGGAGCTATGGTGATGCCCGGCCACTCCTACCATACCACCACCACTCATCCCCAGGACACCACTACCCTAAGAGTCCTCAGGATCAACAGTTTGCACTAAGTGAGGAGAGGTTACGGGACTTCAATGCTGCGCAAATGAGTCGGGATCTTGAACAGCTTCAGCAGGCCCACCAGCAGTTTTCACGCGAAAATTTGATGACCGTGGCAGTGCTGAATGGAGAGCAGGTGGTGTGTCGCCTCACCTCACCCTCCAACCCACAGGCACCCCAGAGTCTGCCAGTGATCCATGAGGGTGGTGGGCGTGGTATGGTGGTTACCCAAGCCAATTCCTCAGCCAATGGCTACCCTGCTCACCTCGTGGTGTCCCGGCCTAACCACTACAACCCTCAGCAGTTTAGTGAGTGTTAGGCACTTCAGACTCAAGTGTTGGTGACTCATCTTTTTTTTCTTAACAATGGCATGTTCCGAGTAACAAGCCACGAACTTGTTAAATTCTGCCCAAGAGCCAGTGACCCTTGGAACAGTCCTCCTTCACCACTGACAAGACTCTGGCAGGGAAGTCTGATTGGTGCAAGGCATTTTATCCTATATTCCATCTTAGTTACAAGTGGAGCTTAATTGCATTTGCAGCAGGAAAGGACTGCCGCAATGGTGCACTTTCGCATTTGTGTTTGTGACAAGACCAGCTACTAGCAGCTAAGATACCTAGTCGATGTATGTTTATTTATTGGTCTCATTTTTTTTGTGTGCGCGCGTGTGTGTGACGCAGAACTTGGACAGATCCGTGGAGTAGTGTTGAAGTCAATGTGATTTTATTTGTGTAAGAATCAATATGTTAAGTTGAGTGTGGTACATTCCAAGATACTTTGCCTTTTTTATATTCTCCTTTTATTTTCTTCCAGCCTCAGTGCCACAGAGCTCTCAACTTCGCTTCAGAATCACACTGATAAACTTGAATGGCTAATAGAGGAAGTGCCTTTTTTGGTCTGAGGATTGTGTACATGTATAAAGGAATAACTGGATGTATATACTGATGTACATAGATATATTTATATGTACGTTTTCTTAATGAAAAGCCAAAGCTTCTAGATGTAGAAGAATATTCATGAGTCATTTTCAACAGGCCTTTTCTTTGCTTAGTGGAAGAGAAACACTGATAAGTTTCCTATTAAGTAAAACCTTCACCAGCAGCAGTTCTGGGGTGACTACTGGTAGGCACCCTCTGGTCAGTGTCAGGACCAGGCTTGGGTCAGTGCCACACTCAGGTCAGTGCTGCCCATGCTCGGGTCAGCTCAGTGCCACCCACATTCACTAGGGCTCGTAATGGCCCTTCCATTGGTGCCTCTTTTTTTGCTACAGTCAGCACTGGCGTCAGAGTCAGTCTGCTGCCTCCACAGTGTGTCTTCTGGGTCAGCTGTGGCATGGGGACAGTGTCACTCAGTCCAGGGTCATCCTGTTCACCTTGTAAGATTAACAGTACACCAGGTCCTCGATTTCTGCTGTTTGTTCTTGCGCTGTTTATGTAATCTTTCCTATGAGTTGTGAATGGAACACATATTCCCAGGAACGTGTATCTGACAACCTATTCTAATGAGGATATGCTCCCGGGGGCTATCATGGCCTGTGGTTTACTGGAAAGCAGCTTAAGCGGCACAAACATGAACCACCCAACTCGAGGAACTATTTTGCTGTATATTGTAGATCCTGTGACCAATGGACACTGTTAGGCACTAGCCGGCTGACACTAGCTTAAACAGCCCCTGGGACTCGCTTCTGCCACCATCTCTTCTCTAACTTGTGAGCTGTGATACGTTGAATAGATAATCAGTGTAAAATATGACAATAAAATGTTTAAATGATCAGAGTTCTAAATCACTACTCTATACCCTATGCATTAATATGATTATTATTACTATACCCTATGTATGTCTTATTACAATAATGAAAACATACTTAGTGAAGCATTCTTACACAAATATGCATTCTGAATCTTGGTGGTGTGGTGCAGGTTTACCTTGGTAGCGTGGTCCACAACAATTGAGTCACGTCAAGAGGTCTAAAGGTGGATTGGTCAGGCCCATAGACTCACTCAGCACGAGTATCTTGGGTACATCCATTACGTCAACATTCTTCCACACCTACGGACACAACCAGTCTGACAGTGGTACTCAAACCCCTTTATTTCCATGGCACATTTCTCCTTGTATAACACATCGCTCCAACTCACTCTGTAACATACATGCCTTTCTCCATCCTAGATGCTTAGGCTTCTGTCACTCAGTGAGTCCTTAACTTCATCTCCATCCATTTCATGGTTTTTCTCTCCATCTATTTCAACACTACACAGCCTGTCCTCTGGGTCTATAAATGCCACACACACATCTTTTCCATTCCCTAGTTATTGTTCACACATCTTGACCCCAAACACTTATCTATACTGCCTCTTCTACTAAATCATCCCTTTCCACCCTTCTATATTCCAAACATTGGACTCTGTTATCCATTGAACTTGATACATGTCTCCATCACTGTAAAAAGCCATACACTTTCATTGCATCTCACATTGTATGAAATCCATTCTGTCATACACTTTCTTAAGGTACGTGAATGACGCATAAACTTTTTTCCCTTATGTTGACATTTTCTAATCACCATCTTGAATGAAAAGATCCTACCATACATCACTTACTTTTTTTTTTAAATCTTCCCTCTTCTTTGCCAACTATACTCTGTCATCTGTTACTGTTCAATATTTAAATAGACTTTACCAGCGATACGTTTATAGTTCTCACGTTCATTTTTACATCCATTCCCATTATAAGTAGATAATTATAGCCTTTAATGCAGTCTTCAGTTACTCTCCCTTCTTTCCATGGTAACTCGTTTATCTTCAGCATACATTTGCTCACTTTCCTTTATACATTTATATCTCATTTGTAATTCCATCCACTACTGCTGCCTTACCATTCTTAAAATTTGCAATTGCTTTCATCATTTCCTCCCTTTTAATTTCCTTTTGTTCATACAGATTCCTACCATCACGTATCATTCCCATACACATCACAATTGCACTCCCCTTATCTTCCTATGCAATCACATTCCATTTCTCTTCACAGCCGTCTCCCAGCGTCATTCCATTGCCTTCCTCACCTTCCATTTATTAAAGTATTGGGAGCGACGCATCTTTATTATCGGGGCTTGATATGTGTGGCTTCTCGGGACCTTAGACGCCACCCCTTTCGTGATGGAAGGTGAAAAAAGAGGTGTAAAGGTAAGGTGATAGTGGTGGTGATGAGGTGGTCTATCAATGCTCCTTTTATGTCTTTTTCCTGGGCAGCGGCGGAGAGCTACAAGGAAAGGTGTTGAGGTGGTGGTAGCTGGCTAGGCGTTCCGTAAAAACTTTAACGTTGGGCTGTATATTCTTCTGTATAAGATCCTTGGCACAAACCAAGGATAACAACAAATTCACCCAACTGTTCATCCTCCCAAAAAGATTGGTCGATAAATGGGTACCTGGGGAAACCTAGGGAAGGTAGACTGTGGAAACTGGGATGTCACAGTGGTCCTGTGTCAGACTTATGTGACAGGAGATGAACGGCCACAGGCCGCGCCGCCGCAGCAATGCGGCGCTACAGCGTATAGTCCTACTTTCCTATCAATGTGATGTATAGAAAAAATGTCATAGTTTTAAATGGATACTTACTCCATGAAGGCCCTGTGGGGAAACCTGTGATATTAGCCATGCCCTATCGCAGGAGTTCGGTACTGTACTTGCCAGCAGTGGCGAACTGGCAACTAAAACGCATAGAGCGCCAAGAAGCAGAAAGGCAGGAATCGGTCAAGTGTTGCAGGTCTATCACATGTTTCATAATACCACAACCAGCTTCCACATCAATGTCCAGTTGTACAACACATAATCAAGAAGCAAGAAACAATATTCATGACGTTGATGCAGTGACATGTGAGTTGTAAGAACAGGGAAAACTTACTTTGAGTATAGACACACAAAGTGTATCCTTTACTAATCAACCCAATACTTCTTCTGACTTCATTGTTTCTGTATCTGTACAGACTGTACTTCCTGTAGACTGTACTTTTTCCAGGAATTCGGTACTGTACGTGCCACGGTGCCAGGCATTATGAGGAAGAGGAGCAGTAACAGGGGTAGACTAGGGGAAAGTATTTTGTTAAGTTAGTGTTGCAATGGTTGGTAGGTAGAGGTCCGTTTTCTATGAGTCGCCTCCACCACGGCCGCGTCACCCACACACACGCACACACTCTCAGTGAATGAACAGCCTCCACACGAGTGGTATGTGCTGTCAGTGCTCTTGATATTTCCTCCTCGCTAGTGACTCGTATTCGCGGTTATATTTATTTCAACTCATTCATCATGGTGCAGAGTTACCAGTCGCCCGTCAGGGTGTACAAATACCCCTTCGAGCTGGTGATGGAGGTGAGTACAAGGCAGTGATTGGGGTTTCAACTCTTGGCTTCACAGCGATGACAGTACTCTTGCCTCTTGTGGCTTTGGCTCCTGTCTAAAGGGAGAGGGATATGCGTCACTGTACTTTCATCTAGCCTGTGTAGTGTGTTCTTGTTGATGTGTGGGAGCGTGGTGTGGAGGGGATGGAGGTGGTGGTTACCTGTCAGTCAAGTCACGGGCATCCTAATCAGGTGGGAGATTAGTCGAAGGTCATTAGCTTTTTCCATGTTTAGTACTCTCTCTCTCTCTCTCTCTCTCTCTCTCTCTCTCTCTCTCTCTCTCTCTCTCTCTCTCTCTCTCTCTCTCTCTCTCTCTCTTCTCTGTATTACATGTTTTGTGTCTCGTGACTGCCTTGCCGGAAGTACCAGCATGTTAATGACTCGTGTATGTGTGTGTGTGTGTGTGTGTGTGTGTGTGTGTGTGTGTGTGTGTGTGTGTGTGAGTAAAGTCATATCGAATGAAGTCTGAATAAGCCTCCAATAAGCATTTGAATAGATCCTCGTGGTGATAATATTTATATACCATTAATACTGACGAATGTGTGACAGGTAAAGTAAAGTGTAATTGGTCTGAATGGGTGTAGGTAAGCCTGTCATAGTGTTCTGTTTACACTCACACGTTTCACAAGTAGATTCCTGCCGTCAAGTCCCTGTCACTGATAAGACGACTTCTAGTATTTATTATTGCTGTATGTTAATCTATTTTTTTTCCCTTAATGATATCGTTATCGAATGCACTACGAGGAATATATATGTCTGACAGGTAAATTTATGTTAAATGTTGCGATGTTTACGGGAATAACAGTAAATAAAGTACTACGACAACTGCTTACACTGTAATATATACCGTTCTGAAAGACATTATAAAGATAACCAGATATATTAACCATGAATAGGTTGGTATAGGTAGGTTATACTAATGATGTATAGTAATAATAATGATGATAATAATACGTGAGTTGATATGTATGTTGACTGATTAACCAAATGATACATACATGAATACAATATTACGGTCAGACCTCCTGGGTAAATTAGAGTGGCAGGTAGCTGAGAGAAAGAGAGAGAGAGAGAGAGAGAGAGAGAGAGAGAGAGAGAGAGAGAGAGAGAGAGAGAGAGAGAGAGAGAGAGAGAGAGAGACTTCACAAGAATAGTTTTGTAGCCTCGTTATCTGTCACCAGGTAACCATATAACCTTCACTGAATAAGAACAAAAAGGTCATTGACGTAAAATAAATACGTATATACAGGGTGAGCCAAAAAGTTGAAATATATATTACAACAAAAAAAAAGTCACATCTTGGCATGAAAAAAAGCAAAGTGCATTTATAAGAGAAAGATCTGATCGTCACTTGAAAAAAAAAATGTATCAGTACCATCCTATTGTAACTCTTTGCCTACCCTGTACAGTACTAGACATAGGGAGGCAACACCGCCCCCATCCCCCATTAAGGCTGAAGGTTGAAACGGGCAGAGGAGAGGAGAGGCTCGGAGGTGGAGGGAGGATGGGATGACAATGGTGGGACGTAATATAAAGGAGGCAGGAACGTGGCTTTATGGAGGTGAAAAAGGTGGTGTGTCAGTGGAAGAGGTGTTACGATGGATGTGATGTGGGGTGGGGTGTAGATTCTAATAGTGTGATGGGTGGTATTACTTTGGTGTTGGATGGGGTGGGTGGTGGTGTAAGGAGGGAGGGGGAAAGTGTGGTGTAGGAGACATTATATGATATGAGATTCATGATTACATATATACTGATAAAAGATGATATTTTGTTTTATGTAATGTCTTTGTTCAACGTCTTTTGTTATTTTCAAAGACATTCGTGTAATACCTAGAACAAAAATCAAGACATATGTTAAGTAATCATTACCTTGCATTTTCTTGTTCACGTAAGACACTTTTAACGTCACTATTAGGAAACGTAATCTTTATTTTTTTGTTTAGTTGATTTTATTTATTTTAACCTTGTATTTCTTAACGTATATATATGAACGTAGACAAAACATTGAGCTGGTAATCTTATCAATGTCGTAGCCATGCCTTGCCACCGGACAGGCCAGGACAGCGGGGCAATAACATTAAGAAAACCCTTATGTGAGGGTGTAGAAAGGGTGATTATCCTGTATATGAGAGTCCGCTGCTTCCTGTCCCGTCATGCTGGTGGAGGATGGGCGTGGGGGTTAGGGGGGGGGGGCGTAATTGTAGTGGTGATGGTGGTGGTGAAGGTTATATGATGGGAGTGGTGGTGATGATTGTACAGTTGTGGTGGTGCTGAAGGTGATGGTGATGATGGTGGTGGTGCTGGTGCTGGTAGGGCATGAATATATCTTTCCGGTTTCTTCAGGGAATATTTTTACACATATTGCCTAGGTTTGGATTAGGTTAACTGTTTGCATTCTCACTATTATTATTATTATTATTGTTGTTATTATTATTATTATTATTATTATTATTATTATCATTATCAACAGACTCATAGCGGCGTTGACATTGACCTTTTCACTATATCATCATTACGTCGTCTCTCTCTCTCTCTCTCTCTCTCTCTCTCTCTCTCTCTCTCTCTCTCTCTCTCTCTCTCTCTCTCTCTCTCTCTCTCTCTCTCTCTCTCTCTCGGCCTTGCATTCATACATACGTTTCGAGAAACGTATGTAGATATAATGTAAAAAAATATATAAAATAAAAAAACGTCATGTCTTTATAACGCTAAACAATAGAACAGAAGGTTACTTTCTATACAGTATTCAATGTTTTCCTAATATGTGCAGCAACAACAGAGGCGATTTTTTTATTTTTTTTATTTTTTTTTATTTTTTTTATCAATGGCTTTGTGTGAGAATGCCAGTATGAAAGAGGAAAACGTATTGCACCGTTGATTGTACGTAATTGTTAGTGGTATGTATGTAGTGTTAAGCGCTGTGTGTGCGGTATTGTGCACCCATTGAAGGATTTATTGAGGTACACCGTATTGTAATGGTTAGCTAGGGAGGGGAAACTCGCAATGCACACACACACACACACACACACACACACACACACACACACACACACACACACACACACACACACACACACACACACTTTAATGAGACTTTTTGTTACGCCAGGTGTGTGTGTGTGTGTGTGTGTGTGTGTGTGTGTGTGTGTGTGTGTGTGTGTCCTCTGAGGATGGCAATCTACCTCATTGCTAACCTTAATTAAGATCCTGCGACAGACAGACAATCTCTGGCCACCACCCAACCACATATTCACTCTCTCTCTCTCTCTCTCTCTCTCTCTCTCTCTCTCTCTCTCTCTCTCTCTCTCTCTCTCTCTCTCTCTCTCTCTCTCTCTCTCTCTCTCTCTCTTCCCATTCCTTTATCTCCCCTCCTTTCTCTATCCTTCCCTCATTTGCCTCCTCCGCTAGTACCCACTCTCCCGAATACTTCAATTAGCATCTCATCTTTCCTCCTCCTCCTCCTCCTCCTCCTCCTCCTCCTCCTCCTCCTCCTTCCTCTTCCACCTCCTCCTCGTGGGTGAATGTGCGTATAGCGGGTACAGGTGCAAGATCACGTGTTTACATACAGTTATTTTTGAGTGCAACACGTCCTACTCAGTGTGCGTTCCTTCGTCTCTCTTTTCAATCCAGTGTGAGTTTGTGGATTCGTAGTAATAGGAAGGAGATAGTTACATAGATAGATAGGTAGATGAATGGTTAGACAGATTAATACATACTCTACATAGCTAGATGAGTATATATAGAAAGGTAAGTAGGTATATAAGTAGATACAAATGGGTAAGAACAGATTGATAGATAAAGATTAAATAAAATAAATGTAGATAAAGTTTGATAGTCGGGTGTGTTGCGTCATCATTTTATGACTTATGTGTAATCATGCTTTATTTTCTTTCTTAACATACAGAACAATGAACAATCGTGTAAGGAATTGATAAGGAACTCAATAGACATTATGACCTTGACTGTTTATCTATCTACCTTTCTTATCGTTATCATACACCTCATTTCACCTTGTATATCTATCTCCCCCTTTCCTCTGCTTCACTTATTCAACCTCTTCCCCACTTAACCTCTCTCCCTCTTCCTCCTTCCTACTTGTCATGTTATCCTTCCCCTTCCTGATCATCACCCTCCCCTCTTCTCCCCTTCTCTCCCCTCACATCATCCTCAAGAGTAATAAGACCTTCATCTCCTTCCTACATCCCCTCCTCTACTACTCTAACCTTCACCCCTTAGCCTTTGTTCCCCTCCCTCTCTCCCCTCCCTCTCCCCTCCTCCTCTCCTCCTCCAAGAAGTCACCCCGGCGTGATTATTAATAAAATGTCACCGCTGAAGAAGAAAAGAAAAAAAAAAACTAGAATTACGTATTGAAACTGAAGACAAAGGAAATATTAAGTCAGATTATGTTTTTGCTCCTCGTCATCGCCTCCAGATTGCACCAATATCATGACTTGACTTGATTACTTAACCAATAATTATATCATTACATAATTAGAGAGGATTACAGCAGCAGCACCAGCAGCGACGTGCACGAGAGGTGGTCACGTAACTAGATGATTAGTGTGATAAATATGGTGGTGGTAGTAATGATGATGATGATGATGAGAGAGAGAGAGAGAGAGAGAGAGAGAGAGAGAGAGAGAGAGAGAGAGAGAGAGAGAGAGAGAGAGAGAGAGAGATTTACATTTTATCTGTAGAACTAATAACATCCGTTCCTATCAATGTATGTATGTACGTATGTATGTATGTGTATGTATATGTATGTGTGACATCCTGCCCCTCTTTAATGTTACAATATGGGTCACGTCACTAACATTTCCCACCAACACCTCCACCCCCCCCACACTAAGCCAACCAGCCACTCCTCCACCTCTACCACCACCACCACCACCTCCACCCCCTCCACCTCCACCTGCACGCTATAAACACCATCTGCTCTCCCCTCAGCATTTCCCCTCAACACAGCTTAATAACGTCATTCCCCATTATATTCAGCATCATTATTATTACTGTTGTCTCCATTCTTCGTATTTTAAAACATCCTTCTTTTGCTTTTCATCTCGTTTTAGAACTTTGTATTTGCTGTTCTCTCTCTTCTGTCCCTGATTCGTGAGATTTAGTTGTTTGTCAGTTGTTGGTAATTGCTTGTTGTTCATTAGCTAGCTTGTTATTCTCGTTCACTTCGCCCTTACGTTCGTTCATTCAATTAGTGAGTCTTTATATCAAGCTGTCACTCTTTTCATGTTAGAGATTTGATTATCCTGTTTTATTTTCTAGAGTGTCGTGATAAAGTGTCATTATTTGACTTCCTTCTTCTTTTTTCCTGTCTTCCCCTTGACTTTCTTTCTTTTCTATAACGACTCACACGCACGTGGGTATGTCTGTCTTTGGTCCTTTAACTCTCTACATATACAGGTCATTGCACTGTAAATTTTTATGCATATATGTAAACCTTTGTAAATTGGTAACTGGTGCAGTGAAAATTTTACGCTAAAACATGATATAAGTTGCAGGTGTTTCTTGTTTTTGTTTTTCCATCTGTGTGTGTGTGTGTGTGTGTGTGTGTGTGTGTGTGTGTGTGTGTGTGTGTGTGTGTGTGTGTGTGTGTGTGTGTGTGGCAGCATCATCAGAGGGTGTTGCGTAGTGTTGACAAAGGGTATGTATGTGTATTGAAGTTATACCAGACATACAGTTGAAAGAGAGAGAGAGAGAGAGAGAGAGAGAGAGAGAGAGAGAGAGAGAGAGAGAGAGAGAGAGAGAGAGAGAGAGGAGAGAGAGAGAGAAAGTTCAATGCACTGCTACATCTTTGTTTGAGTTGTACTACTTTCCTCATTCATCTGTTTGCACTCTCTCTCGCCTTCTCTTTTTTTCCCCACCCGATTTTCCTCCTACCTAACATTTTTTTTTTTTCCATATCTTTGTTATTTCTAAATGTTCTTATTTCTTCCTGTTTGATAAATTATATACTGATCTTTAAATTGTTCTCTCCTTCTCTTTTTCTCCTCTTTCATCATTCTCTTCTTCCTCCTTTAACCATTTTTTTTACTTCCTTCCTCCATGTCTTCGTCCTTTCTTTCCTCCTAATTCCTTCTACTTGACCAATGTTTTACGACGTCGTTAATTTTAGGACACGAACAAAAGCAATTAGAAGCCGCTAGTAATTACCTAAGTGTGTTATTATCAAGTTATTATTATTATTGTTGGTATTATTATTATTATTATTATTATTTGTTGTTGTTATTGTTGTTGTTTATAGGTGACGTTCAATTCACTATTATCATCGTCTTTAACTTGTCTATTATTATTATTATTATTATTATTATTATTATTATTATTATTACTACTTTAATAATAGGTCACACATTCTACGCGGCGCACGAGCTTTCACCTTCGCAATGACGTCAGTGTGGGCATATTTTTGGCATGACAGACACACACATACACACACACACACACACACACACACACACACACACACACACACACACACACACACGATGGCGGCGTAATACACACGAGGCTCAGTCATGCAATGGGGAGGAGGAGGAGGAAGGAAGAGAGAGAGGGAGAGGGGAAAGGAATGTGGGAAGGAATATATAAAGGAAAGGCCATGAAGGAAGGAGGGAGATATAGGAGGTAATGGGGGGGGGGAGGAATTTTTTTTAGGGTGTTTTGAAAGCGTCATTCTTACGTGTTTGTTCTCTAAAGGAATGTTTGATTCTGATACCAATTGTTACTTTTTTTCTCTCTCACTTTCTATCTCTCTCTCTCTCTGTCTCTGTCTCGCATCTTTTTTTTTCTCCTATTCTTAATCTGTTCTATTTCTCTCCCTCTCTCCCTCTTCTCCTTCACTCTCCTGTCTGTCTGTCTTTTGATTTTATTTTTCTTACTTTCCTTTTCTGTACTTTTCCCTATTCCACCCTTTGTTCGTGCCACACACACACACACACACACACACACACACACACACAACACACACCACACACACACACACACCACACACACACTACCTTGACATCCTT
>JAXIVD010002715.1:0-7500 GCA_036785275.1 Cancer borealis
GATGGAAGGGAGCGTGCATGGGGAAGGATTAATGTGAAGTTGGGAGTTGCAAGGGGTAGGAAGGAAGGGTGAGTGGGAAGGTGGAGGGGATAGGGATGGAAGGGTTAGTGGGAGAGACGAGATGGGGATGGGAGGTGGAGAGGGAATAGAGGATGGGGTACGGAAGGAAGGAAGAGTTGGAAGGGGAGGTAGGATGAGGAAGGGATAGATTGGGGAGTTGGAAGGACAAGGGAAGAGGGAGAAGGATTATATGAGGGAGTGGGAAAGGGGGAAAGGATAAGGATAGTCGGAGGAGTAAGGATAGAAATTAGGGTAGTTATAGAAGGGGAATGGAAAGGGGGAGGATAGAGGGATGGAGATGGATGGAGAGGGGGAGGAACGGTGGGAAAAGGGGAATGGGGGAATGGGGAGTGGGATGGGAGGAAAGGATAGTAATAGAAGGAGGAGTGGGAAGTAGGAAGAGTTAGGAGATAAGATGGGGTAGGGATGGAAAGGGAAGTTGGGAGTGGGGAGAGAGGAAGGTGTAGGGAGTGAAGGAAGCATGGGAAGGAAGGAAAAGGAGAGGGTAGAATGGGGAGTGGGGAGGGAAGATGGGATAGTGATAAGAGAGGAAGTAGAAAGGGGAAGAAGGGCTAGGGATGGAAGGGAGTAAATGGATGAAGGAAAGGGTAAGGATGGAAACGCAAGTAGAAAGGGAGGAAGGGGTAGTGATGGAAGGGGGATTGGGAAGATAGGAAAGGGTAGGGATGGAAGGAAAGTGGGGATAGAAAAAAGGGTAAAGATGGAATGGGAGTAGGGAGGGAAGAAGAGGTAGGGATGGAAAGAAGAGTGAGGAGAGGCGAGGGGGTATGTATAATAGGAGGAGTTAGAAGGAGGGAAGAGGTAGAAATTGGCGCGGGAGTGTGGAGGTAAGAAGGGATAGGGATGGGAGGGAGAGTGGGAAGGTGAAGGGGAAATGGGGAGGTGGTAGATAGAGGAAATGGGAAGGGTTAGATTGGGGGGTGGGAAGAGATAGACTGAGGAGTGGGGAGGGAAAGTGGGGTAGAAATGGAAGGAGGAATTATGAGGGGGAGGAGTGGGGAGGTGGAGGGAAAGTGAGGAAATGATAGATGTGGGAGCTTGGAAGAGGGAAGGAGTAGGGATGGAAGGGGAAGTTAGCTGGGAGGATAAGGTAGGGATAGAAATATGTGTAAGGAGTAATAAGGAGTAGGGAAGGAAGGAGGAGTGGGGTGGGTTGAAGGGATAAGGATAGATGAGAAGAGGTATGGATGGAAGGATTATTGGGAAGAGGGGAAGGGGAATGGAAGGGGTAGAGATGAAAGTGGGAGTTTGGAGGATTAAGGAGAAAGCAGTATTGGGGAGGGAGGAAGGGTTAGGGATTAAGAGGGGAGTGAGGAGAGAGAAAGGGGAAGGGGGTAAGGATGGAGTGTGTGTGTGTGTGTGTGTGTGTGTGTGTGTGTGTGTGTGTGTGTGAGTGATTGAGTGTGAATGGGGGTGAGTGAGTGTGAGTGGGATTTGGGTGAGTTTGGGTGAGTGAGTGAGTGTGAATGTGGGTTAGTGAGTGAGTTTGCGTGCGAGTGTGTGATGTTAGTGTGGGTGAGTAAGTGTGAGTGTGGATGAGTAAGTGTGGGTGAGTGAGTGTGTGTGAGTGATTGAGTGTGCGTGTGGGTAAGTGAGTGTATATGACTGTGGGTGAGTTATTGTGAGTGTGGGTGAGTGAGTGTTAGTGTGAGTGATTGAGTGTGTTTGAGTGTGGGTGAGTGAGTGTGAGTGTAATTTGGGTGAGTTTGCGTGAGTGAGTGTGAATGAGGGTTAATGAGTGAGTGAGTGATTGTTAGTGTGGGTGAGTGAGTGTGAGTGTGGTTGAGTGAGTGTGAGTGTGGGTGAGTGAGTGTGAGTGTGGGTGAGTGAGTGTGAGTGTGGGTGAGTGAGTGTGAGTGTGGTTCAGTGAGTGTGAATGTGGTTGAGTGAGTGTGAGTGTGGTTGAGTGAGTGTGGATGAGTGAGTGTGAGTGTGGGTGAGTGAGTGTGAGTGTGGTTGAGTGAGTGTGAGTGTGGTTGAGTGAGTGTGGGTGAGTGAGTGTGAGTGTGGTTGAGTGAGTGTGAGTGTGGGTGAGTGAGTGTGAGTGTGGGTGAGTGAGTGTGAGTGTGATTGAGTGAGTGTGGGTGAGTGAGTGTGAGTGTGGTTGAGTGAGTGTGAGTGTGGGTGAGTGAGTGTGAGTGTGGGTGAGTGAGTGTGAGTGTGGGTGAGTGAGTGTGAGTGTGGGTGAGTGAGTGTGAGTGTGGATGAGTGAGTGTGAGTGTGGTTGAGTGAGTGTGGGTGAGTGAGTGTGAATGTGGTTGAGTGAGTGTGAGTGTGGGTGAGTGAGTGTGAGTGTGGGTGAGTGAGTGTGAGTGTGGGTGAGTGAGTGTGGGTGTGGGTGAGTGAGTGTGAGTGTCGTTGAGTGAGTGTGAGTGTGGGTGAGTGAGTGTGAGTATGGTTGAGTGAGTGTGGGTGAGTGAGTGTGGGTGAATGCGTGTGGGTGATGTGTGTGAGTGTGGGTGAGTGAATGTGAGTGTGGTTGAGTGAGTGTGGGTGAGTGAGTGTGAGTGTGGGTGAGTGAGTGTGGGTGAGTGAGTGTGAGTGTGGGTGAGTGAGTGAGTGTAAGTGTGGGTGAGTGAGTGAGTGTAAGTGTGGGTGAGTTACTGTGAGTGTGGATGATTGAGTGTGAGTGTGGGTGAGTGAGTGTGAGTGTGGGTGATTGAGTGTGAGTGTGGGTGAGTGAGTGAGTGTAAGTGTGGGTGAGTGAGTGAGTGTAAGTGTGGGTGAGTTACTGTGAGTGTGGATGATTGAGTGTGAGTGTGGGTGAGTGAGTGTGAGTGTGAGTGTGGATGAGTGAGTGTGAGTGTGGGTGAGTGAGTGTGAGTGTGAGTGTGGATGAGTGAGTGTGAGTGTGAGTGAGTGAGTGTGAGTGTGAGTGTGGGTGAGTGAGTGTGAGTGTGGGTGAGTGAGTGTGAGTGTGAGTGTGGGTGAGTGAGTGTGAGTGTGAGTGAGTGAGTGTGAGTGTGATTGTGGGTGAGTGAGTGTGAGTGTGGGTGAGTGAGTGTGAGTGTGGGTGAGTGAGTGTGAGTGTGGGTGAGTGAGTGTGAGTGTGAGTGTGGGTGATTGAGTGTGAGTGTGGGTGAGTGAGTGTGAGTGTGAGTGTGGGTGAATGAGTGTGAGTGTGAGTGTAGGTGAGTGAGTGTGAGTGTGAGTGTGGGTGATTGAGTGTGAGTTAGAGTGTGGGTGATTGAGTGTGAGTGTGGGTGATTGAGTGTGAGTGTGAGTGTGGGTGAGTGAGTGTGAGTGTGAGTGTGGGTGATTGAGTGTGAGTGTGGGTGAGTGAGTGTGAGTGTGAGTGTAGGTGATTGAGTGTGAGTGTGAGTGTGGGTGAGTGAGTGTGAGTGTGAGTGAGTGAGTGTGAGTGTGAGTGTGGGTGAGTGAGTGCGAGTGTAGGTGATTGAGTGTGAGTGTGAGTGTAGGTGAGTGAGTGTGAGTGTGGATGATTGAGTGTGAGTGTGAGTGTGGGTGAGTGAGTGTGAGTGTGAGTGTGGGTGATTGAGTTTGAGTGTGAGTGTGGGTGAGTGAGTGTGAGTGTGAGTGTGGGTGATTGAGTGTGAGTGTGGGTGATTGAGTGTGAGTGTGAGTGTGGGTGAGTGAGTGTGAGTGTGGGTGAGTGAGTGTGAGTGTGGGTGATTGAGTGTGAATGTGAGTGTGGGTGAGTGAGTGTGAGTGTGGGTGATTGAGTGTGAGTGTGAGTGTGGGTGAGTGAGTGTGAGTGTGGGTGAGTGAGTGTGAGTGTGAGTGTGGGTGATTGAGTGTGAGTGTGAGTGTGGGTGAGTGAGTGTGAGTGTGGGTGATTGAGTGTGAGTGTGAGTGTGGGTGAGTGAGTGTGAGTGTGAGTGAGTGAGTGTGAGTGTGAGTGTGGGTGAGTGAGTGTGAGTCTGAGTGTGGGTGATTGAGTGTGAGTGTGAGTGTGGGTGATTGAGTGTGAGTGTGAGTGTGGGTGATTGAGTGTGAGTGTGGGTGATTGAGTGTGAGTGTGAGTGTGGGTGATTGAGTGTGAGTGTGGGTGAGTGAGTGTGAGTGTGGGTGATTGAGTGTGAGTGTGAGTGTGGGTGATTGAGTGTGAGTGTGAGTGTGGGTGATTGAGTGTGAGTGTGAGTGTGTGTGATTGAGTGTGAGTGTGAGTGTGGGTGATTGAGTGTGAGTGTGAGTGTGGGTGAGTGAGTGTGAGTGTGAGTGTGGGTGAGTGAGTGTGAGTGTGGGTGATTGAGTGTGAGTGTGAGTGTGGGTGAGTGAGTGTGAGTTTGAGTGTGGGTGATTGAGTGTGAGTGTGTGTGTGGGTGAGTGAGTGTGAGTGTGAGTGTGGGTGAGTGAGTGTGAGTGTGAGTGTGGGTGATTGAGTGTGAGTGTGGGTGAGTGAGTGTGAGTGTGAGTGTGGGTGAGTGAGTGTGAGTGTGAGTGTGGGTGAGTGAGTGTGAGTGTGGATGATTGAGTGTGAGTGTGAGTGTGGGTGAGTGAGTGTGAGTGTGGGTGATTGAGTGTGAGTGTGGGTGAGTGAGTGTGAGTGTGAGTGTGGGTGATTGAGTGTGAGAGTGGGTGAGTGAGTGTGAGTGTGGGTGATTGAGTGTGAGTGTGGGTGAGTGAGTGTGAGTGTGAGTGTGGGTGATTGAGTGTGAGTGTGAGTGTGGGTGATTGAGTGTGAGTGTGAGTGTGGGTGAGTGAGTGAGTGTGGATGAGTGAGTGTGAGTGTGAGTGTGGGTGATTGAGTGTGAGTGTGAGTGTGGGTGAGTGAGTGTGAGTCTGGGTGATTGAGTGTGAGTGTGAGTGTGGGTGAGTGAGTGTGAGTGTGGGTGAGTGAGTGTGAGTGTGAGTGTGGGTGATTGAGTGCGAGTGTGAGTGTGGGTGAGTGAGTGTGAGTGTGAGTGTGGGTGAGTGAGTGTGAGTGTGGGTGATTGAGTGTGAGTGTGAGTGTGGGTGAGTGAGTGTGAGTGTGGGTGGTTGAGTGTGAGTGTGAGTGTGGGTGAGTGAGTGAGAGTGTGGGTGATTGAGTGTGAGTGTGAGTGTGGGTGAGTGAGTGTGAGTGTAGGTGATTGAGTGTGAGTGTGAGTGTAGGTGAGTGAGCGTGAGTGTGGGTGATTGAGTGTCAGTGTGAGTGTGAGTGTGGGTGATTGAGTGTGAGTGTGAGTGTGGGTGAGTGAGTGTGAGTGTGAGTGTGGGTGATTGAGTGTGAGTGTGGGTGAGTGAGTGTGAGTGTGGGTGATTGAGTGTGAGTGTGGGTAATTGAGTGTGAGTGTGGGTGATTGAGTGTGAGTGTGAGTGTGGGTGAGTGAGTGTGAATGTGGGTGATTGAGTGTGAGTGTGGGTGAGTGAGTGTGAGTGTGGGTGATTGAGTGTGAGTGTGGGTGATTGAGTGTGAGTGTGGGTGATTGAGTGTGAGTGTGGGTGAGTGAGTGTGAGTGTGGGTGATTGAGTGTGAGTGTGAGTGTGGCTGAGTGAGTGTGAGTGTGGATGAGAGAGTGTGAGTGTGAGTGTGGGTGATTGAGTGTGAGTGTGAGTGTGGGTGAGTGAGTGTGAGTGTGAGTGTGGGTGAGTGAGTGTGTGTGGGTGATTGAGTGTGAGTGTGAGTGTGGGTGAGTGAGTGTGAGTGTGAGTGTGGGTGATTGAGTGTGAGTGTGAGTGTGGGTGAGTGAGTGTGAGTGTGGGTGAGTGAGTGTGAGTGTGAGTGTGGGTGAGTGAGTGTGAGTGTGAGTGTGGGTGATTGAGTGTGAGTGTGAGTGTGGTTGATTGAGTGTGAGTGTGAGTGTGGGTGATTGAGTGTGAGTGTGAGTGTGGGTGATTGAGTGTGAGTGTGAGTGTGGGTGATTGAGTGTGAGTGTGAGTGTGGGTGAGTGAGTGTGAGTGTGAGTGTGGGTGAGTGAGTGTGAGTGTGGGTGATTGAGTGTGAGTGTGAGTGTGGGTGAGTGAGTGTGAGTGTGAGTGTGGGTGATTGAGTGTGAGTGTGAGTGTGGGTGAGTGAGTGTGAGTGTGGGTGAGTGAGTGTGAGTGTGAGTGTGGGTGAGTGAGTGTGAGTGTGAGTGTGGGTGATTGAGTGTGAGTGTGAGTGTGGGTGATTGAGTGTGAGTGTGAGTGTGGGTGATTGAGTGTGAGTGTGAGTGTGGGTGATTGAGTGTGAGTGTGAGTATGGGTGAGTGAGTGTGAGTGTGGGTGAGTGAGTGTGAGTGTGAGTGTGGGTGAGTGAGTGTGAGTGTGGGTGATTGAGTGTGAGTGTGAGTGTGGGTGATTGAGTGTGAGTGTGAGTGTGGGTGAATGAGTGTGAGTGTGGGTGAGTGAGTGTGAGTGTGAGTGTGGGTGAGTGAGTGTGAGTGTGGGTGATTGAGTGTGAGTGTGAGTGTGGGTGATTGAGTGTGAGTGTGGGTGAGTGAGTGTGAGTGTGAGTGTGGGTGAGTGAGTGTGAGTGTGGGTGATTGTGTGTGAGTGTGGGTGAGTGAGTGTGAGTGTGGGTGATTGAGTGTGAATGTGAGTGTGGGTGATTGAGTGTGAGTGTGGGTGAGTGAGTGTGAGTGTGGGTGATTGAGTGTGAGTGTGGGTGATTGAGTGTGAGTGTGGGTGAGTGAGTGTGAGTGTGGGTGAGTGAGTGTGAGTGTGAGTGTGGGTGAGTGAGTGTGAGTGTGGGTGATTGAGTGTGACTGAGTGTGGGTGAGTGAGTGTGAGTGTGGGTGATTGAGTGTGAGTGTGAGTGTGGGTGAGTGAGTGTGAGTGTGAGTGAGTGTGATTGTGAGTGTGGGTGATTGAGTGTGAGTGTGAGTGTGGGTGTGTGAGTGTGAGTGTGGGTGATTGAGTGTGAGTGTGGGTGAGTGAGTGTGAGTGTGGGTGATTGAGTGTGAGTGTGGTAATTGAGTGTCAGTGTGGGTGATTGAGTGTGAGTGTGGGTGATTGAGTGTGAGTGTGGGTGAGTGAGTGTGAGTGTGGGTGATTGAGTGTGAGTGTGAGTGTGGGTGATTGAATGTGAGTGTGAGTGAGTGAGTATGAGTGTGAGTGTGGGTGAGTGAGTGTGAGTATGAGTGAGTGAATGTGAGTGTGAGTGTGAGTGTGAGTGAGTGAGTGTGAGTGTGAGTGTGGGTGAGTGAGTGTGAGTGTGAGTGAGTGAGTGTGAGTGTGAGTGTGGGTGAGTGAGTGTGAGTGTGAGTGAGTGAGTGTGAGTGTGAGTGTGGGTGAGTGAGTGTGAGTGTGAGTGAGTGAGTGTGAGTGTGAGTGAGTGAGTGTGAGTGTGAGTGTGGGTGAGTGAGTGTGAGTGTGCGTGAGTGAGTGTGAGTGTGAGTGTGGGTGAGTGAGTGTGAGTGTGAGTGAGTGAGTGTGAGTGTGGGTGAGTGAGTGTGAGTGTGAGTGTGGGTGAGTGAGTGTGAGTGTGAGTGTGGGTGATTGAGTGTGAGTGTGAGTGTGGGTGAGTGAGTGTGAGTGTGGGTGATTGAGTGTGAG
>JAXIVD010002715.1:12500-22500 GCA_036785275.1 Cancer borealis
GTGGGTGAGTGAGTGTGAGTGTGAGTGTGGGTGAGTGAGTGTGAGTGTGAGTGAGTGAGTGTGAGTGTGAGTGTGGGTGATTGAGTGTGAGTGTGAGTGTGAGTGTGAGTGTGAGTGTGGGTGATTGAGTGTGAGTGTGAGTGAGTGTGAGTGTGGGTGAGTGAGTGTGAGTGTGAGTGAGTGAGTGTGAGTGTGAATGTGGGTGAGTGAGTGTGAATGTGAGTGAGTGAGTGTGAGTGTGATTGAGTGAGTGTGAGTGTGAGTGTGGGTGAGTGACTGTGAGTGTGAGTGAGTGAGTGTGAGTGTGAGTGTGGGTGAGTGAGTGTGAGTGTGAGTGAGTGAGTGTGAGTGTGGGTGAGTGAGTGTGAGTGTGGGTGAGTGAGTGTGAGTGTGAGTGTGGGTGATTGAGTGTGAGTGTGGGTGAGTGAGTGTGAGTGTGGGTGAGTGAGTGTGAGTGTGGGTGAGTGAGTGTGAGTGTGAGTGTGAGTGAGTGAGTGTGAGTGTGGGTGAGTGAGTGTGAGTGTGGGTGAGTGAGTGTGAGTGTGAGTGTGGGTGAGTGAGTGTGAGTGTGAGTGTGGATGAGTGAGTGTGAGTGTGGGTGAGTGAGTGTGAGTGTGAGTGAGTGAGTGTGAGTGTGAGTGAGTGAGTGTGAGTGTGGGTGAGTGAGTGTGAGTGTGAGTGTGGGTGAGTGAGTGTGAGTGTGAGTGTGGGTGAGTGAGTGTGAGTGTGGGTGAGTGAGTGTGAGTGTGAGTGTGGGAGAGTGAGTGTGAGTGTGAGTGAGTGAGTGTGAGTGTGAGTGTGGGTGATTGAGTGTGAGTGTGAGTGTGAATGTGAGTGTGAGTGTGGGTGATTGAGTGTGAGTGTGAGTGTGAGTGTGAGTGTGAGTGTGAGTGTGGGTGATTGAATGTGAGTGTGAGTGTGAGTGTGGGTGAGTGAGTGTGAGTGTGAGTGAGTGAGTGTGAGTGTGAGTGTGGGTGAGTGAGTGTCAGTGTGGGTGAGTGAGTGTGAGTGTGAGTGTGGGTGAGTGAGTGTGAGTGTGAGTGAGTGAGTGTGAGTGTGAGTGTGGGTGAGTGAGTGTGAGTGTGGGTGAGTGAGTGTGAGTGTGAGTGTGGGTGAGTGAGTGTGAGTGTGAGTGAGTGAGTGTGGGTGAGTGAGTGTGAGTGTGAGTGAGTGAGTGAGTGTGAGTGTGAGTGAGTGAGGGAGAAAAGAGGGGGCAGGGCTGGATGGATGGGGGTGTCGGGTGAGGGAGAGAGGATGGGGCAGGGCCGGATAGATGGGGGAGTGGGGTGAGGGAGATAGGAGGGGGCAGGGCCGGATGGATGGGGGAGTTGGGTGAGGGAGATAGGAGGGGACAGGGCTGGGTGGATTGGGGAAGGGGGTGTTGGTGATAGGAGAGGGCAGGGGTGGATGGATAGGAGAGTGGGGTGAGGGAGAGAGGAGGGGGCAGACCTTGATGGATGGGGGAGTGGGGTGAGGGTGAGAAGAAGGGGTAGGACTGGATGGATGCGGGAGCGGGGTGAGGAAGAAAATAGGGGGCAGGGTTGGATTTATGGGGGAGTGGGGTGAGGGAGAAAGAAGGGGGCAGGGCTGGATGGATGGGGGAGAGGGGTGAGGGAGAGAGGAAGGGGCAGGGCTGGATGGATGGGGGAGTCGGGTGAGGCAGAGAGGAGAGGGCAGGGATAGATGGGATGAGGGAGAGAGGAGGGGTCAGGTCTGGATGGGTGGGGTAGTTGGGCGAGGGAGAGAGGAGGGGGCAGGGCTGGATGGATAAGGGAGTGGGGTGAGGGAGAGAGAAGGGGGCAGGGCTGGAAGGATGGTGGAATGGGGTGAGGGAGAGAGGAAGTGGCAGGGCTGGATGGATGGGGGAGAGGGGTGAAGGCAAGATGGATTGGGGAGTAGGGAGAGGTGGACAGAAAATGGCAAGGCCGGATGGATGGGAGAGTGGGGTGAGGGAGATAGTAGGGAGCAGGGCTGGATGGATGAGGGAGTGGGATGAGGGAGAGAGGAGGAGGTAGGGCTGGATAGATGGGGGAGTGGGGTGAGAGAGCGAGGAGAAGGCAGGGCTGGATGAATTGGGGTGAGGGAGAGAGGAGGAGGCAGGGCTGGATGGATGAGGGAATGGGGTGAGGGAGAGAGGAAGGGGCAGAGCTGGTTGGATGGGGAAGTGGGGTGAGGGAGAGAGGAGGGGGCAGGGCTGGATGGATAGAGGAGTAGGGTGAGGGAAAGAGGAGGGGGCAGGGCTGAATGGATGGGGTAGTCGGGTGAGCGAGGGATGTGGGGGCAAGGCTGGATGGATGGGGGAATGGGGTGAGGGAGAGAGGAGTGGGCAGGGCTGGATAGATGAGGGAGTGGGCTGAGGGAGTGAGGATGGGGCAGGGCTGGATGGATGGGGGAGTGGGTTGAGGAAGAGAGGAGGGGGCAGGACTGGATGGATGAGGGAGTGGGGTGAGGGAGAAAATATGGGGCAGGACTGGATGGATGCGCGAGTTAGGTGAGGGAGAGAGGAGGAGGCAGTGCTGGATGCATTGGGGAGTGGGTTGAGGGAGAGAGGATGGGGTACTGCTGGATGGATGGGGGAGTGGGGTGAGGGTAAGTTGAGGGGGCAGGGCTGGATGGATGAGGGAGTGGCGTGAGGGAAAAAAGAGTGGGCAGGGCTGGATGGATGAGGGAGTGGGGTGAGGGTTAGAGGAAGGGGCAGGGCTGGATGGATGCGGGAGTGGGGTGAGGGAGAAAAGAGGGGGCAGGACTGGATGGATGGGGAAGTGGGGTGAGGAAGAGAGGACGGGGCAGGGCTGGATGGATGGGGGAGTGGAGTGAGGGAGAGAGGAGGAGGCAGGGTTGGATGGATGGGGGAGTGGGGTGAGGGAGAAAGGAGGGGGCAGGGCTGGATGGATAGGTAAGTGAGGTGAGGGAAAGAGAAGGCGGCAGGGCTGAATGGATGGGGGAATGGGATGAGGAAGAGAGGAGGAGGCAGGGCTGGATGGATAGAGGAGTGGGGTGAGGGAAAGAGGAGGAGGCAGGGGCTGGATGGATAGGGGAGTGGGTTTGAGAGAGAGAGGAAGGTACAGGGCAAGATGGATGAGGGAGTAGGGTGAGGGAGAGAGAAGGGGGCAGGGCTGGATTGATGGGAGAATGGGGTGAGGGAGAGAGGAGGAGACAGGGCTGGATGGATGGGGGAGTGGGGTGAGTGAGAGAGGAGGGGGCAGAGTAGGGTGGATCGGGGAGTGGGGTGAGGGTTGAGGATGGGGCAGGTCTGGATTGATGGGGGACTGGGGTGAGGGATAGAGGAGGGGGCAGGGCTGGATGGATGGGGGGCTCGGGTGAGGGAGCGATGATGGGGCAGGGCCGGATTAATGGGGGAATGGGGTGAGGGAGAGAGGTGGGGGCAGGGCTGGATAGATGTGGGTGTGGGGTGAGGGTGAGAGGAAGGGGCAGGGCTGGATGGATGCGGGAGTGGGGTGAGGGAGAAAAGAAGGGGCAGGGCTGGATGGATGGGGGGTCGGGTGAGGGAGAGAGGATGGGGCAGGGCCGGATGGATGGGGGAGTGGGGTGAGGGAGATAGGAGGGGACAGTACTGGATGGATAGGGAAGTGGGGTGAGGGAGAGAGTAGGGGGCAGTGCTGGATGGATAGGGGAGTCGTGTGAGGGTGACAGGAAAGGGTAGGACTGGATGGATGCGGGAGCGGAGTTAGGGAGAAAAGAGGGGGCAGGGCTGTATAGATAGGGGAATGGGGTGAGGGAGAGAGGAGTGAGCAGGG
Organism: Cancer borealis; assembly: GCA_036785275.1. NCBI lineage: Eukaryota > Metazoa > Arthropoda > Malacostraca > Decapoda > Cancridae > Cancer > Cancer borealis. Next base: position 16,259 of record JAXIVD010002715.1, read on the forward strand.
ATGGATGGATGGGGGAGTGGGGTGAGAGATAAAGGAGGGAGCAGGGCTAGATGGATAGGGGAGTGTGTTGAGGGAGAGGGGAGGGATCAGGGCTGGATGGATGGGGGAGTGATGTGAGGGAGAGAGGAGGGGCAGGGCAGAGTTGATGGGGGAGTTGGTTGAGGGAGAGAGGAAGGGGCAGGGCTAGATGGATGGTAGAGTGGGATGAGGGTGAAAGGAAGGGACATGGCTGGATGGATGCGGGAGTGGGTTGAGGTAGAAAAGAGGAGGCAGGGCTGAATGGATGGGGTGAGTGGAGTGAGGGAAAAAGGAGGGTGCAGGGCTGGATGGAGGGGTGAGTGGGTAGAGGGAGAGAGGAAGGGGCAGGGCAGGATGGATGGGGGAAGGGGGTGATGGAAAGAGGAGGGGGCAGGGCTGGATGGATAGGGAAGTGAGGTGAGGAAAAGAGGAGGGGAATGGGCAGGATGGATGGGGGAAGGGGGTGACGGAGAGAGGAGGGGGCAGGGCTGGATGGATAGGGAAGGGATGTGAGGGATAGAGGAGGGGGCAGGGCTGAATGGATCGGGGAGTGGGGTGAGGAAAAGAGGAGGAGAAAGGGCAGGATGGATGGGGAAAGGTGCTGACGGAGAGAGGAGGGGGCAGGACTGGATGGATGGGGGAGTGGGGTGAGGAAGAGAGGAGGAGGCAAGGCTGGATGGATAGGGGAGTGGGGTGAGGGAAAGAGGAGGAGGCAGGGCTGGATGGATAGGGGAGTGGGTTGAGAGAGAGGGAGGAAGGTACAGGGCAGGGTGGATGGGGGAGTGGGGTGAGGGAGAGAGGAGGGGTCAAGGCTGGATTGATGGGAGAATGGGGTGAGGGAGAGAGGAGGAGGCAGAGCTAGATGGATGGGGGAGTGGGGTAAGGGAGAGAGGAGGGGGCAGGGCTGGATTGATGGGAGAATGGGGTAAGAGCGAGAGAGGAGGAGGCAAGGCTGGATGGGTGGGGGAGTGGGGTAAGGGAGAGAGGAGTGAGCAGAGCAGGGTTGATCGGGGAGTTAGGTGAGGGGTGAGAATGGGGCAGGGCTGGATTGATGGGGGACTGGGGTGAGGGAGAGAAGAGGGGGCAGGGCTGGATGGATGGGGTTTAGGGTGAGGGAGCGATGATGGGGCAGGGCCGGATTAATGGGGGTGAGGGAGAGAGGTGGGGACAGGGCTGGATAGATGTGGGAGTGGGATGAGGGTGAGAGGAAGGGGCAAGGCTGGATGGATGCGGGAGTGGGGTGAGGGAGAAAAGAGGGGGCAGGGCTGGATGGATGAGGGGTCGGGTGAGGGAGAGAGGATGGGGCAGGGCTGGATGGATGGGGGAGTGGGGTGAGGGAGATAGGAGGGGACAGGACTGGATGGATAGGGGAGTAGGGTGAGGGAGAGAGATGGATGGGGTAGTGACGTAAGGAAGAGAGAAGGGGGCAGGGCAGGGTTGATGGGGGAGTGGGTTGAGGGAGAGAGGAGGGCGCAGGGCTAGATGGATGGGGGAATGGGATGAGGGTGAAAGGAAGGGACATGGCTGGATGGATGCGGGAGTGGGTTGAGGAAGAAAAGAGGGGGCAGGGCTGAATGGATAGGGGAGTAGAGTGAGGGAGAAAGGAGGGTGCAGGGCTGGATGGAGGGGTCAGTGGGGTGAGGGAGAGAGGAGTGGGCAGGGCTGGATGGATAGAGAAGTGAGGTGAGGGAAAGAGGAGGGGGCAGGGCAGGATGGATGGGGGAAGGGCGTGACGGAGAGAGGAGGGGGCAGGGCTGGATGGATGGGGGAGTGAGGTGAGGAAGATAGTAGGAGGCAGGGCTAGATGGATAGGGGAGTGGGTTGAGAGAAAGAGGAGGAGGCAGGGCTGGATGGATAGGGGAGTGGGTTGAGAGAGAGAGAGAGAGAGAGAGAGAGAGAGAGAGAGAGAGAGAGAGAGAGAGAGAGAGAGAGAGAGAGAGAGAGAGAGGAAGGTACAGGGCAGGGTGGATGGGGGAGTGGGGTGAGGGAGAGAGGAGGAGGTAGGGCTGGATGGATTGGAGAATGGGGTGAGGGAGAGAGGAGGAGGCAGGACTGGATGGATGGGGGAGTGGGGTGAGGGAGAGAGGAGGGGGCAGGGCTGGATTGATAAGAGAATGGGGTGAGGGAGAGAGGAGGAGGCAGGGCTGGATGGATGGGGGAGTGGGGTGAGGGAGAGAGGAGGGGGCAGGGCTGGATTGATGGGAGGATTGGGTGAGGGAGAGAGGAGGAGGCAGGGCTGGATGGATGGGGGAGTGGGGTGAGGGAGAGAGGAGGGGGCAGAGCAGGGTGGATCGGGAAGTGGGGTGAGGGGTGAGGATGGGGCAGGGCTGGATTGATGGGGGACAGGGGTGAGGGAGAGAGGAGGAGGCCGGGCTGGATGGATTGGGGAGTGGGATGAGGGAGAGAGAAGGGGGAAGGGCTCGATGGATGGGGGAGTCGGGTGAGGGTGAGAGGAAAGGGCAGGGTTCGATGGATGCGGGAGTGGGGTAAGGGAGAAAACAGGGGGCATGGCTAGATGGAGAGGGAAGTAGGTTGAGGGAGGCAGGAGGGGGCAGGGCTGTATGGATGGGGGAGTTGGGTGAGGGAGAGAGGAGGGGACAGGGCTGGATGGATGAAGGAGTGGGGTAAGGGAGAAAATAGAGTGCAAGGCTGGATGGATGGGGGAGTGGGGTGAGTGAGAGAGGAGGGGACAGGGCTGGATGGATTGGGTACTAGGGTGAGGGAGAGAGGGTCAGGGCTGGATGGATGGGGAAGTTGGGTGAGGGAGAGAAGAGGGGGCACGGCTTGATGGATGCGGGAGAGGGGTGAGGGAGAGAGGAGGGGGCAGGGCTGGATGGATGAGGGAGTGCGTTGAGGGAGAGGGGAGGGGTCAGGGCTGGATGGATGGGGGATTGGGGTTAGGGTGAAAGGAAGAGGCAGGGCTGGATGGATGGGGGAGTGGGGTGAGGGAGAAAAGAGGGGGCAGGACTGGATGGATGGGGGAGTGGGGTGAGGGAGAAAAGAGGGGGCAGGACTGGATGGATGGGGGAGTGGGGTGAGGGAGAAAAGAGGGGGCAGGACTGGATGGATGGGGGAGTAGGGTGAGGGAGAAAAGAGGGGGCAGGACTGGATGGATGGGGGAGTGGGGTGAGGGAGAAAACAGGGGGCAGGACTGGATGGATGGGGGATTGGGGTTAGTGAGAGAGGAAGGAGGAGGTATGGATGGAGGGAGGAGTGGGGTGAGGGATAAAGGAGGGAGCAGGGCTGGATGGATACGGGAGTGTGTTGAGGGAGAGGGGAGGGGTCAGGGCTGGATGGATGGGGGTGTGAGGTGAGGGAGAGAGGAGGGGGCAGGGCTGGATGGATGGGAGAGTGGGATGAGGGTGAAAGGAAGGGACATGGCTGGATGGATGCGGGAGTGGGTTGAGGAAGAAAAGAGGGGGCAGGGCTGACTGGATGGGGGAGTGGAGTGAGGGAGAGAGGAGGGTGCAGGGCTGGATGGAGGGGGGAGTGGGATGAGGGAGAGAGGAGGGGGCAGGGCTGGATGGAGGGGGGAGTGGGGTGAGGGAGAGAGGAGGGGGCAGGGCTGGATGGATAGGGAAGTGAGGTGAGGGAGAAAGGAGGGGTCAGGGCTGGATGGATGGGGGTGTGGGGTGAGGGAGAGAGGAGGAGGCAGGGCTCGATGGATGGGGGAATGGGGTGAGGGAGAGAGGAGGGGGCAGGGCTGGATGGATGGGGGAGTGTGGCGAGGGAGAGAGGAGGGGGCAAGGCTAGATGGATGGTGAAGTGGGGTGAGGGAGAGAGAATGGGCAGGGCTGGATGGAAGGTGAAGTGGGGTGAGGGAGAGAGGAGGGGACAGGGGTGGATGGATGGGGGTGTAGGGTGAGGGAGAAAAGAGGGGTCAGGGCTGGATGGATGGGGGAGTGGGGTGAGGGAGAGAGGAGGGGGCAGGGCTGGATGGATGGTGAAGTGGGGTGAGGGAGAGAGGAGGAGCCAGGGCAGTGTGGATAGGGGAGTGGGGTGAGGGATGGAGGAGGGGAGTAGGATTAAGGATTTAAGATGGGATGGTGAGGGATTGATGGTGAAGTGTGGTGAGGGAGAGAGGAGGGGGCAGGGCTGGATGGATGGTGAAGTGGGGTGAGGGAGAGAGGAGGAGGCAGGGCAGTGTGGATAGAGGAGTGGGGTGAGGGAAATAAAAGGGGGCCGGGCTGGATGGAGGAAGGGAGTAGGATTAAGGATTTAAGATGGGATGGTGAGGGATTGATGGTGAAGTGTGGTGAGGGAGAGAGGAGGGGGCAGGGCTGGATGGATGGAGGAGTGGGGTGAGGGAGAGAGGAAGGGGCAAGGCAGGGTGGATAGGGGAGTGGGGTGAGTGACATAAAAGGGGCCGGGCTGGATGGAGGAGGAGAGTAGGATTTAAGATGGGATTGTGAGGGAGGAAAGGGTAGGAATGGAAGGGAGAGTGGGGGGGTTAAGGGGGTTAATGTAAAGGGAGAAGAGGGGGGGAGAGGAAAGTGTTTTGGATCGAAGGGTATTAAGGAATGGGGGAAGGGATACAGATGAAAGGAATAGTAAGGAGGAGGAATGGAAGGGTAAATGGGAAGGGGAAGGGGTAGGAATGGCGTGAGGGAGAGGAAGGAGGGAAAATTAGGGAAGGGAGAAAGTGTGGGGAGGAGGGAAAAGAGGTAGTGAGGAGATTCCTATCTATCTATCTATTTATCTACCTACTTACCTACCTACGTATCTACCTATCTACCTACATACCTACCTACCTACTTGTCAATATATCTACCTACCTACCTACCTACTACCTCTCTATATATTTACCTACCTACGTATCTATATATCTACCTACCTTTCTACCTACCTATCTGTATATCTATCTACCTACCTACCTACCTATTTATATATCTACCTACCTACCTACCTATCTATACATCTACCTACCTACCTATCTACCTATCTACCTACCAATCTTATTGAGTTCGGGTTTTCTGCACAGGTCCTTTGTTTGATTTCAACAAATATTTAGGTCACCATCTTCCAAGGCCTGGTGCAGCAGGTTGGTGACCTTGTTTAATTTAGAGCTCTTATTGAGCCTCCACCTGAAGCGAGAGAGGTGCTCTGAGTCGGGGATGACCTCCAGCGCAGTAGCCACAATGTCAATGACATCGGACTCCTGCTGGTTACGGTCAGTGTCCCTCTTAGCCAGACCGAAGTCCAGCAAGAAGGCACGCACATCGCCCTCGTCGGACACGTCCACTAGCACGTTCTTGCTGTGGATGTCTCCGTGGGTGACGCCCCTGGCATGCAGGCGCCGCACTATGCCGCACACCTGCACGAGGGCCAGCAGACAGGTGCGCACCCCTCCGTGCTTTAGACAGTCTTCCAGCCGCTCTCCCGGGCACAACTCCATCACCAAGGAGGGAGGAGAGTCAGTCGTCACCCCGTAAAACCGGGGCACGCCAGCCTCGCCATCCAACTCCTGCAGTAGCTCCGCCTCCTCAGAGGTTTGCACTATGAGCTCAAGATCGTCCACAGGCTCCTTAATTGCCACCTTCACAATGTTGTCCCGGGAGAGAGCCAGCCGCCCCCTGTACACTACGCCGAAGTACCCTTCACCCAGGGCCTTCCCCCTCTTCAGGTGTTTCTTTTTAATGATCTTAATTTTTTCGCTGGTCCGTGTAACATATTCATGGGAATGCCGGGTCGTCACCAAGTTATCAGTCCGTGAATGCCGGGTCGTCATCAAGTTATCAGTCCGAGAGTGTCCAGTCGTCATCAAATTATCCGTCCGAATCCGAGGCTTGGCTATAGTGTTCGTAGCGATAGTTAATCCACCAGCGGCTTGCTAGGCCAACTGGCTTCCGCGAGACTGCTAATTAGTACCACTGGCGCTCACTCCCCTAAGGTAACAGGATTGTAGCCACCAATCCCAAGTAAAAGCACCAGTAAGAACAAGCTGCCGCACCTCGTCAAGGTTACACAGTCTCTAGCCCAAGTGGGTGGCTACCCTTGGGCCGCGGCAGTATAATATTACTTTCATTATTTACACCTTAAAGTACTGCGATGCTGAGCGTACTGAAGTAGAAAAAACCACACTGAAAACGAGCTCAAAGCTGCTTCCAGTTGTCCGTGGCGAGGCGTGCCTCAGGACAACGGGTCCTTCCACCCAGCCTCTTAGTTTTTGTTTCCGACTTCCAGTAACATTATTTATACCTTCAAATACTGCGATGCTGAGCATA
>JAXIVD010002715.1:30000-42500 GCA_036785275.1 Cancer borealis
GGTATATCTTGTTTTATTATGGTGGTGGTGGTGGTGTAGGTTTGGGGGAAGGAGGGGGGGGTGTATGTGTTCTTATTTATTTGTTTTTCTTCTTTTTCTTCTTTTTTTTCTTCTTTTCTTCTATTTTTTCCACTCTTTATCTATCTGTTGTTAATTCTTAATGATGAATATTTTACAACAATTGGGTGTTCATTTTGTTATTGATGTTTTATGTTTTATATTGTTATTTTATTTGTTTATGTTGTTGTTTTAATTATTTATATTGTTGTTTTAATTGTTGATGTTGATCCTATTGTTGTTGATGTTAGAATAGTTGTTGTTCTGTTTTTTCTTCTTCAGAATGTTTGTTGTAATTGTGCAAGGTGTCGTTGGTGGTGGTGGTGGTGGTAGTGGTGGTGGTGGTGGTGGTGGTGGTGGTGGTATACAAGGGCTGTTTTTGCTTGTTCTCGTGTGTCATCAATATTGCTGCTGCTGCTGATGATGATGTATGTTTGAGCAATATTCCTTTTTACAGAATAATAACATGTATACTTTTTTTTGACGTTATTTTACTTTTGTTTTCTTCTGATGTGTGTGTGTGTGTGTGTGTGTGTGTGTGTGTGTGTGTGTGTGTGTGTGTGTGTGTGTGTGTGTGTGTGTGTGTGTGTGTGTGTGTGTGTAACGTACTGATAAGGTTATTTTTTATGGCTGTCTATCATTACCTTTGTGTTATTTATTGTTATTTTCCCTTAAGAACAGAAAAACAACCTCTCAATATCTATCCATCTCCAACAATTCTTTCCACTCTTTTTCCTATCCTCATTCTTCCATCTATTCCCTGTCTTCCTCGTCTTCCCTCGCACGTCCCTCGTCAGGTCGTCACGCTCGTACTGAGCCTCATTTCTTCCCGCCTTGTGTCTGCCTTGTCAGCTTCTTTGTTCTTCCCGTCAGGTCCTTGTAGTGTATCTCTTTGTTTGTTCTTCACTGTCACGTGTTCATTGTTTGCATATCAATATTCGTACTGTAAATCCGCGAAACATTCTTCTTTGTGTGTTATTTCTACAAGTTTATTTCCATTAGTCTTATTTTTCGCTTCCAAGTTCAATTGATTCATCCTCGTGTTGGTGCATTAATTCCATGGTTATGTTTATAATTTTATTTAGTGAATATTATTTATGGTGTCTTGTTATTTTTTTCTGGTTTAATTGCGATGTTGTTTATTTAGTGTGGTATTTGTAACCTCAATCTTCCCTCATCCTTTCTTTTCTTCTCTCCCTTTCAGTCTTATTACTTTTACCTCCCAAAGTCGCCTCTATCAGTGGTGTTTACATAAAGTGATGCAATTCCTGTTAATTGCAAAAAAGACTGCGTGTGTTTCCATTCAACACATAACAGCCATTGATTCCCTTTCATCCTGTGCATATCACTAAAAAGAACATTGGTATTGTTTTATTCTAATGACTGAGATGTATTTTCAGAGTCAAAATCCCTTTATTGATTTGAAGTCAGTGATCGCTTAGTATTTCCACCTTTTTGTAATTATGTTTTTTTTTCTAATAGCAACATCCAGGACACTGAATAATGGGATTAGATTAATCAACAATTCAATCATCGTAATGAGTTAGATTCTATAGTTTTGTCCAGTATTAATAGTTCAGTTTTTGGTCAATTTGTTGAAAGATAGAGAATCATCAATAAACTTTACTGTCATTTAAGAAAAGTATATTCCTCTAAGTTTTCTTTTTCATGCATTTAGTTTTGTCTTAATGATTTTTTTTTTGTCAGACGATATACTTTACAAATGTTTCTCTGATAATATTTTTTCATCATTTAATTTTTATGAACTATGTAATAATTTCAAAAATTTTCTGCAACCGAAAACTACTTACATGGTAAAAAGAGGACCATGTTGAAGCGCCTCGTATGTAACTAATAGGAAAACTTACATAAAAATAAATAGTCAGTCAGTCAGTCATATATATGTATACGTGATTGAAATCTCTATCATTTTTCATACGACTCTATTTTACATCAAGTATTAGTTTTATGGCTTCATTTTCCATTAGTCACATAAAAAAAAGTTCGGTAACACAAGGTTGAAAGAGAATATTTCAACAAAAAAGGTGTTATCTGTACCTGAGGCAACACGAGTATGTAATCATGACAAGGCATCGTGTCACTGGGAAAAAAAAAAGGAAAAAAACACGAGAGAGAGAGAGAGAGAGAGAGAGAGAGAGAGAGAGAGAGAGAGAGAGAGAGAGAGAGAGAGAGAGAGAGAGAGAGAGAGAGAGAGAGAGAGAGAGAGAGAGTGAATCATCCAACCCAGAGGAGGTGAGCAATGAAATCCAGAGGTAGGATGCAGGGGGGAAGAGGCAGGGTGCAGACAGGGAGGGAGGGGCAGGGTGCTGGGAAGGAGAGGGAGTGAGAGGTATACTGAAGTTATCACCACCTGATCTGAGCAAAGCATCATCATCATCATCATCATCATCAGCATCACATCTTAGCCAGAGACGTGGTGAGCTGATAGAGCCCACACTAATTAAGCCGTGAGTCTGCCGCTACCTGCCGCAAATCCCTCCAGCCAGTTTTCGTGTTTCAAACGGAGATAAAAAAAAATAAGACATGAAAATAAAAGATAAAATGAGTCGTGCATCCACATATGAAACTGTGTAAGATAGTTTACCATTTCCGGGAATGAACTGGGAAGATTACTTTCCATGTTGACAAATTAGAAGATGCATTTACGCTAAACATTATATATATATATATATATATATATATATATATATATATTTTTTTTTTTTTTTTTTTTTTTTTTTCTCAATTTCCACGTATATTTTCAGGTATTTTGTAATCTGTTTATGCTTGGGAGTCGTTCATGGCGGCTGATGATGATGATGATGATGTCCTGCACGACTACGACTCAGCTTAACATGGTCTTGGTCGGGCGTGGCGGGGGCGTACATGCAGGAGTGTGTCAGTGGGTGGTGACGCCCCCTTAAAGGTGTGTGCTGTAGTGCAACGCAGTCTGTACGCCACAACCTGGACCATCACCACCACACCACCTCACCACCTCACTGTTACCCGGTGTGGTAACGAGTGCTATGTGAGATAGTGTGGCCCGAGCGGTTTAGCCAAATACGTGTACTTTATACAGTTTTATTTACAGTATAAGATGATCAGTACACTGGTACATTGAATAAATCTCACTGCTTGTATTTGTATTCTACTCAAGCAGGGTTATGCACATATATTAAAGTATATCACAAGAGTCACTGTGGCACTATATCTCCACACTTGGGTATAAGGTGAGATTTGTGCAATATATATAACTTCAGCGACAGTTTGTAGGGCACTCTTAATAACACAGAAATGTCAGTAATAACGTTCAAGTCCGGACCTCGGATGTACGGTGAGAGTAGAGCACTCCGAGGTCCGTGACTTGTAGGTGTAGCTGCGCGGGTAGGTCTGCAGAGGCCGGCCAAGCTCGGGGATGAGGTATCTTCGCCGACACCCCTCAAAAGCTGATGTCAGCCGCTTTTCTTTAGGCGACAGCATAGCGCCTCACATCACAAAAACACCTTCTAGACGCTGCGGTCAGCAGCATCTCTCTGACCGGATGACGGCCAGACACCAGGAGGCTGCTTCCGAACGTTCGCCGTCACAAGACATTCGAGAACCTACTACATATATACCTCAACAATTATAATAATATTAATTGCATAATACATGAGATATATAGGAATAAAAATATGAGTAATACTACCTGCCTAACATGGGTATATCACCACCACCTCACCACCGCTCCTCAGGTCACGCCGAGACACCACCAGACTGAGGCAGGAACGTGATCATCAACCAACACCAACAACCATTTAAATAACACCAACAAGAGACAGACCGCAGTAACCACACACACACACACACACACACACACACACACACACACACACACACACACACACACACACACACACAGACACACACACACACACACACACACACACACACACACACACACACACACACACACACACACACACACACACACACACACATTATCATTATTATCATATCTTTGTCTATCTATCTGCTACACCACTTGTAACATTTTCAGCCCTTGGGCTGCAATTTATCTCTAATAAACCGTTTATTATTATTATTATTATTATTACACACGCACGCACACACGCACACACACACGCACACACGCACACACACACACACACACACACACACACACACACACACACACACACACACACACACACCAAGATAGAGGTACAGGAAGCCTCTATCTATACACTATACTATAAGAAATGCATTACATCATATTAACTGCAAGCAATAAAAATTTTTTTCTCTCATGTTTCTATACAAATATGAGTGTTTATCTTATGCACTACTTCCACTATCGCCTCAAAGGAAGGACAGAGACTCGTATTAAAACCTTTAGAGGGAGGGAGGGGGTGAGGCAGCCGTTTAGTGTGGTTGCTGCCGCCCACAGAGCTCTCCAAGGGGCGTGATGGTATAGGAAAGGCGGTGGAGAGAGGGACAACAACACGTGATTTTCCTTGAAGCCTAAATTGCGTCCAAATGGATATTCTATTTTCATGTTTGAGGACGGGAAGCAAAAACGACGCTGACTGGCCTTTCAACGTCCTTTTATCATTTTTTAAGTTTGATATCGTTTGTACGCTTCCACAAAGATATCTTAGACACACTCAAAACATACTCTGAAAAAGACCAGAATGTTTTCCTTACAACTGAAAATAGTCAGTAAAAATTGTTGTATGTAAGAAGGATGTAACAATACGCTCCTCTGTACCATCATTATTGGCGTCTTATCAAACTATCCAGCTGTGTGCTTAGCCTTCCCTCCCATCCCCCAACCCCCCTTCCTCCACACTAAGCCTTGCTCCCCTTCCTTCCTTCCTCGCCATCCTCCTCAATATCACCTTTCGTCTGCACCAAACTTCCCATCACTGGCCTCCTAATCCTCCTCCTTCCCAGTCACTTTTGCTGCTTTATCTATCAAAGTTTTACAGATACGTAAACACAAAGACGAGAGAGAGAGAGAGAGAGAGAGAGAGAGAGAGAGAGAGAGAGAGAGAGAGAGAGAGAGAGAGAGAGAGAGAGAGAGAGAGAGAGAGAGAGAGAGAGAGAGAGAGAGAGAGAGAGAGAGAGAGATAACAGTACTATTGAAACGATACATATAAAGACGAGACACATCTGAATGCCAGCAAGATAGGAGGCAGACGGAGGGACGGAGAGATGCAGGAGGGAGGAGGGATGGGTAGAGAGAAAGGAATACAATAGGTGGAGAAAGGGAAGGGAAGCGTTGTGTCTCAGGAATCTACATTATTTTCCTTCATCATTTGTTGTCTACTCGGCGTCTTGAGCTGCAACTCCCTGAAATGCAATCCGATTCCAGCGGTGAGGTCTTACGTGGTGGTTCTTGCAGCTGTGTATGCAATATGCGTGTGTCTGGGGCGAGGGAGGCAAGGAGGGAGTCTGCCATTCCTCGTCTGGGTACGCCCCGTGGATCTGCTCGCTGAGAATATTACCCCAACCCAAGTGGCTTGTTTGGCTCAGGGAAACAACAGTATATCACAGTATTGACCCAGACCGTGAACTCCTTACTGAAGCTTTGTTGACTCGCTGCTTTGGGGAATATGAAACACTGAGACTCGCATTGCTCACTCACAAATCCGTGGAAAAGAAAATATTCAAACATGAAACTTAAAACTGAAACGCGGAGAAAAGCGAATTATCACACGAAGTTCTGCCATCACGCAAGCAGTTAATACACACGCAAATGGCTGCTTTCTACTCTCCCTCCAGTCCTGTACCTAGAGGGCGCGGCTGACGTGGCTGACGTGGCTGAGGTGGCTCCTCTCCCCCTTTGTCCCCTCTGCAGGAAAGGAGGGAGAGCGATGCCACTTACTTTGAGGAGACTTACTGCGTCCCTCCTTCCCTCTTCCAATGCCAAGACTCAAAGGATTGGACCTGATCTTCCAGTATTCACTTCCTTCTTCTCATGTAACCTCAACGCTTACTATTTTTCCGATAAGACTTTCCCTTCACACAAGCTTTTATTTGTGGCATTTCCGTTTCGTTTCATCTTGATTTATAATAATTTTTTTAAATTACGCTCCACCTAGTAAGTTTTCTTGTTCTTTAGGCACCTACGTTTACTTTTCATATATTTTTTAACGGAATTTATTGTATGCTAAAACGTCTATATTCTTTCTCTTTACACTTTGACCTTATTTTTCTTTGGCGCCCTCATCCTCTTTCCTCCTCCTCCTCCTCCTCCTCCTTCTTTCATTCTCTCTTCTTACATTTCTTTCTTGGAAGATGTCATTAATAACCTTGAGACCTTATTAGTTAGCATTTATCTTTTTCTCTGACTGAATCCATTATTCTTTTTTTTTTTTTTTGCGATTCCATCAGTTACATTCAACATAAACTAATATCCTTCCATTTTCCTTAAGATTACATACTAATAACTATTTCTTTATTATATAATGACAATGTTCCCTTATAATATAGTACACTTAGAAAATATTCATAAAACTTTCACGAATAGGACTAAAGCATATAAAAAAATCCTTTAATTATTCAGCGTTCTTGTCTTTCTATCTATTTCTATTCCAATAATTAAAATACAAAAAATCTCTCTCTCTCTCTCTCTCTCTCTCTCTCTCTCTCTCTCTCTCTCTCTCTCTCTCTCTCTCTCTCTCTCTCTCTCTCTCTCTCTCTCTCTCTCTCTCTCTCTCTCTCTCTCTCTCTCTCTCTCAATATATCTTAGGTAAGGTTACATTCTTCTTTGTCTGTCGTTATCTTGGCCTGCGCGTCGCTCCTTCCCGTCTGCAGTATCACGTTGCTGTACCGACACAGAGGACGCCACGCGACACCGGCAGGTTTTAGCGAACCTGTTACGTTTGTGTTGCGGCTAATTAGGCACTCAGGCGGGGCACGGCGGGGCGGGGCGGGGCGGGGCGGGGCGAGGCGAGGCGGGGCGGGGAGGGTGATGTAGTGTGAGGTAGGTTTTGGTGTGTGTGGATGGGTATGTGTGGGGTTGGTTATGTGGGTGTGCGTATGTGTGTTGGTGTGTGTGTGGGTGTGTGGGTGTGTGTGTGTGTGTTCTCTGTTTTGTATCGTGCTGTCCGTGGTGTTCCTCCCGGCCGGCATTTCACGTTCGTTCAGACACATAAGTCCACGAAACCCGATCTATTATTGAGTGGATAGCAATGGCATCAGTGAAGGTTTAATGAACGTAATGGTATAGTCTGGGTGGATGGCTGGCTATCTATTATTGTATTGCATTTACTATTATCATCATTTCCATTTATAAATCTATTTTTGTTCTCGCTCGCTGATGAAAGTCAAACGTTATATCTGATCGCCACAAATGATCATTAACAACATAAATCAGCGTGTGTAATTGAATGAAATCGTCTTTAATTCACTCACTCCCAGTCATGCATTAACAATTAGCTCCATGTATGTTCTTCCTCCCCCCTCCCTTCCTAACACACATTCATTCCAATCCCCCATCCACTCTCCCCTTATTACCCTCTCCATCTCACTTTTGTTTTAATTTTTACCTTCCCCCATCCCATCAGCACCTCCTCCTCCTTCCCATCCCCTCCCCCTCTCTGCTCTCTTTACCTGCGGGGAATAGCGGCGCAGAATAAACAAAAGCAGCGTCCAATTACCTCAGAATCAAAGTCAAACAGAAAAAACGACGCAGCGATCAGGTCAATATTGGTCAGCCTCACTAACGCCTCCTAGCGGAATGACCCTGAAATACATGAGCAAGGACTTTCATCGGGTCGTGAGAAGCCCTGACGAAGCTCCTCTCCACGACGCAGAGCCTTCGAGGTAATCCAAACCGTCATTGCAGAGAAGTCTCGTAAAATGTGCGGATAAATTTTTTGATTCCGCTATTAATATCCATTGCGGACTCGGCCACTCCAGCGATGGGAAAAGGTTTATCACTCTGACCGCTTGATATCTGATGCTTGAAGACAAAATTGAACCTTCACTCCTTTTATATACAAGAGTTTTCTAGTTTTCCTCATAATATCAATAAATGTCCTTTTGAGATGAAACGTTAAACTCTGATCCTTTTCTGTGTGTGTGTGTGTGTGTGTGTGTGTGTGTGTGTGTGTGTGTGTGTGTGTGTGTGTGTGTGTGTGTGTGTGTGTGTGTGTGTGTGTGTGTGTGTCCATGAAGATTCAATAGTAATCATTTGAAAACAAACTCCAATCCAATAAAGTGGAGGCTAATTTCCGCTACGTCAACACAACTTCCAGAGAGAAAAAAAAAACAAAAAAAAAAAAAATTACAATCAAACTCGGACCTAAAACTAGACGAAAAAACTGATGCTTACAAGGGCGCGCGGTCACATCCTTATGTAGCAGCAGCAGCAGCAGCGTGTCTCTGGGGATCCCCGTAACCTACAACAAGCGACGGGGACACTCAACACACGACTGGGCTGCATACATAACACACCCACCCTCGCCTGGGACCAACACACCACCTCACCCCATCAATTGATCTCCGTAACACCTCCATATAGAGACAGACCCATTTGATGCTTCCTACAATACAACTCCACTCCCAACTTTACCTTCCTGTCACGTACCATACAAAGGTCTCCATAAAAATACCTAAGAATCCCCTGAAACATCCCTCTGAGCAGACGAAAATGGGCTGAATAAAAACAGTCACATTAATATCAAATGTTGTCAGCGGGTGCATCATCATCTCTGATCTGCATATTCAAATGAAGTGGAATTCAGCCTTCGAGATGCGACAATCCGAGAATGTTGAAGGTGTAGACATGGAGGAGACACACGGCTCTGAGGTGGCAGGAAGGAACGTTACTGGAGAGGACGAAGTAGAAAGGCAGTGAAGGGATTCAAAGTGGTAGTAATAGTAATAGTGGTAGTGGTGGTGATATGTTTGTGGTAAGATGTGTATGAGGGTGATGGCGGTGTTGATAGGGTTGTGTTATGATAGTGGCAGCGTGGCGTGGTGTTTGGTGATGATGAAGGAATGGTGGTGGCGGAGGGAACATGATGGATGGTGATGACGCTTGTGAGACTGCAGATGGTGATGGACGATGAAGAGAGAGATACAATATGGTAAATAAAAGAACACTACTAATACAGTTGACATACATCATACGTCTACACCTCAGGATTCTGTATAACTGTATCTTTATCTGTACCTAAACAACGGTGAAGATAAAAGGTAATAGAAATTCATTGATATAAGAGTTGTAAGTAATTTTTTTTGTTATATTCAACATCATACTGTGTCACTCTACCAAAATGTCACTTGAGTTTATTGATGCCAAGATGTGATGATGTGAGTAAGACTACAAAAACTCCGTCCTCATAAAAAACGGGATGCAGGACATAACACGATCACTATTATGGAGTTGTGCAGAGTTTTGTACCAGGAAGTTAACAACGAAAAATAAATAACATAACTAGATAGTGGATATTTTTTGGGGGAAAAGTGAATGAAGTTTAAGTTTCCAACCATTACTCTTTTTTTTTTTTCTCGTTGTTGCTGTTACTGCTGTTGCTGGGATGGTGATGGTGGTGGTGGTGGTTGGTGGTGGTGGTGGTGGTGGTTGGTGGTGGTGGTGGTGGTGGTGGTGGTAACGAAGGATGAAGGAACCACTTTACAAATAAATGAAATAATAACACACACACACACACACACACACACACACACACACACACACACACACACACACACACACACACACACACACACACACACACTTCACACTCTCCACAAACGTACGTACATACATATTCTATCCTTTCCCCTCTCTACACATTTCCACTCCGTCCACTAGCACACACATGCCCTCACACACACACACACACCCCTTCCCTGCTCCGCTCTCCACACACGCACTCTTCACCCTGTCGTCCGCCTGCTCACCGTGTCCCCACCACCGAGACCAGCCATCACACCCTCACTGCCAAGAGTTATCCCCCTTGACCGTATGATAATCGGATTACCAGTCGGTCACTCGGTAATTTCAGAACAGTTTTTGACCGAAAATTTATCCCATCCTACTAATTAATGGGAAACCGCTCGTAATTCTGCAAGGAAACTGTGGAAAAAAACCCTCGACGAGATATACTGGGACCAAAAAAACAAGGGAGGAGGACCATTGTGACGCAGAGTGCAGTCCTGACCCTGAGCCTCCGTGTGTTCCCCTGGTGCGGCGGACAGTGGCAGTCTAATTTGAAACCTTACTGGTAAATGTTGGGGATCATAAAGAATTCTGGAGAGCCACGCTACCAATTCTGTAGGCGATGAGAGGCTTAGATCAATAGGAACATGTTTCAGAGCTGACTGACTGGCTGGCTGGCTGGCTGGCTGCGCTGCCAATATATTCCACGAACAATTAATTTGTACTCACTCTATGTAATGCTGGTTTTGCGAATGTATTACATATTCGTGTTCTCGTTATTTCTTTTTTTCGGGGAGGCTTTTTTTATTTTTGTATATTTACCCGGGAATGAATTTAAAAATGTATTCGAAGCGTGATGAAGGCGAGGTATTTTTGTGTCTTCATTCCTGGCAGCAGCGGAGGCTTAATGTGGGTGCTGCTTTTTATTACTCAACTTTTGTATTGTATAATATTCTTTGTTTCGAGTCTGTTCTCCCCACTTCTCTCTCTCTCTCTCTCTCTCTCTCTCTCTCTCTCTCTCTCTCTCTCTCTCTCTCTCTCTCTCTCTCTCTCTCTCTCTCTCTCTCTCTCTCTCTCTCTGTCTGTGTGTGTGTGTGTGTGTGTGTGTGTGTGTGTGTGTGTGTGTGTGTGTGTGTGTGTGTGTGTGTGTGTGTGTGTGTGTGTGTCTCACTGGTCAGTCGTCTTTGGCTCATCCCGCCCCTCCACCTGCCCACCTGCCGCTCCTAAGTCTCAGCTCAATGGAGACAACCACGTCGTCACAACCACGGCAGCAGCAGCGGCAGCAGCAGCAGCAGCAGCAGCCACCACACAGCCACCGGTGCAGCAGCTTGCGTTCTGAATTTCATAAATCCATATTCCCGAATCTCACCTTTTTCAAAATGGCAATTTCATTACTTCCATATAAAACTGGTAAAAATCCCTCCAAACATTACGTTATTTCTCACACTTTCACGGACAAGTGATGCTGAAAATTTTTGTCCAATATCTGACAAGCAATGGGCGTGTTTTCAAGTCCTAAATAGATAAAACAACCACTGTACTTCCAATAGTAATAATGTGGCTGTAAAAATAAACTGAACAAAAATATGTCTGCTTTAAGTTCTTATTTTCGGGGAAGCTTCCACGTGCGGGAGTGTGTGTGTGTGTGTGTGTGTGTGTGTGTGTGTGTGTGTGTGTGTGTGTGTGTGTGTGTGTGTGTGTGTGTGTGTGTGAGGCGACAGTAATGACTCAAATTGGTGCGTGCGATGCGTGGGTGTAACAGTGCGTGGAAAGACTGTGAAGTGGACGGGAACGATGAGATGTATAAAGGATCAAAGGGAGAAAATTCATCATTTTTAGTGTTTTTTCAGTAGGCCATGAAGGGGGACGAGAACAAAATCCATAAGGCAAAATTTCTGGCTTGGGGGAAGACTCGGTAAAAAAACGTCGAGAACTGTGGAGGTGATGTTAAAATATTGTTCAGAGGAAAGATGGATGGAACTTAAATAGGACGGCGGGTAAACGTGGGGACAAGGGCGCGTTGGCGTTCTTTGTTGTGGTCGGCGTGCGGAGGGGAAGAACATGTCCACTGCTGATTGAATGATTGATGCGAAGCGGAGGCTCGGCCATCGCTCAGCTGGCTAAGGCAAGGCAAGGCAAGGCAAGGCAGGCGGGAAAAATTCCTTGCCTTACCTAACGTGTTCCGTGCCGGCCATCCGTCTTCATCCGTTATTTTCAGATGCAATACAATACAATGCACCATAACGAAGGGAATAAGACGGTGATTTGAATTGTAATGATAGTCATGTGATGAATCTATTTGCTGTGATCGAATGAAATGCATGTATGTATGTGTTTCCTTGTGATTGCGTAACTAAAAAATTAATTACTTTTCATCAAATCACACAAACATTAACACCTCGAGCATAATACCAAAGTTCATTATTGCAGTACAACAATTAAGTTAGCAATCAGTTATTTCAATTAGAAAAGTTGTCTGTGTGGATACTCACCCTGAGGAACAAACACTTCCAACTCGAGGCAAGAGCAGTGAGAAGCATCTCGCTCCACACACACTCTTAACACACGAGACACAACCATCCTCACCCATCTCGTACTCCTACACCCCTTCACAACACATACCACCACACCTAAGTCACCCTACCTTACAGCCTACGTACAGTCCTCACACCATGTGCCAGCCAAACCTACCACATCCCACCACACATCCCATCACCTCACCAACTTTCTACCTTTCTACATCTACACCCCCACCAACCTAGACCTTTGAAGAGTGTTCCACCACACT
>JAXIVD010002715.1:47500-55096 GCA_036785275.1 Cancer borealis
ATAATAATAATAATAATAATAATAATATCATCACTACTATTTTCAGTTTAACGTTTAAGTTATTCACGAAGTTACCATAACTTTTTTATATCATCTTTACTTCATACAAAGATAATTTCCTATAAACTCTGAAATACCAATACGAAAATAAGACGAAAAATGCACATATCACTCTAACTATAAGCGAGAGTGATGGAGTGAAAGAGAGAGAGAGAGAGAGAGAGAGAGAGAGAGAGAGAGAGAGAGAGAGAGAGAGAGAGAGAGAGAGAGAGAGAGAGAGAGAGAGAGAGAGAGAGAGAGAGAGAGAGAGAGAGAGAGAGAGAGAGAGAGAGAGAGAAAGAAAAAAAACATGAATCCCGTTCTAGAAATCCCATTAGATAGAGAAACAAACAAAATAACATAATCAAAACAAACAAAAAAAACAAATAAAAAACATACATTAACACACTCGTAGCAACCATAACTCAAAGAAAACTGCAATATTAAGAAAAAAATAAATAATAATAAAAAATTAAAAAAATACGCGCACGAGGTGATAGGTTTCCAGTGACCTAAAGCTTAAAGGACAACAAGTCAATTAAACTAGGATGGCGTGGAGACCTTCCTGATGATTGGCAAAGCTTTGGTAAAACACTGATCAGCTGGAGAGGAGAGGAGAGGCCAGAGGAGAGGAAAGGAGAGGAGAGCAGGGGAGAGGAGGGCTGGGGGTTAGAAGGAAAAGGAAGGGGAAAGAAGGGAGGGAGCCGACTTTTTTTTTTTTTAATGGAATGAGGGAAGTATAGAGGAAGAGGAGGAAGGATATTATGAGGTCCGTGTTGAAATTTTTATGTATTATTTTTATGTTGTATTTGTTAATTTGTTGATGTATGTGTGATGGTGTATGAAAGGCAATATTTTTTTTATTTATTTATTTATTTTTTTTTTGTGTGTGTGCTATATTTCCGGATGATGATGATGATGATGATGATGATGATGATGATGATGATGATGATGATGATGGTGAAGATGAAGACGATGATGATGATGAGGAAGGAGGAGGAGGAGGAAGAGGAGGAGGAAGAGGAGGAAAAAAGGGATATATATTTTTTCGATGGCTTAAGGAACACATATTTTCCAAAAAGAAGGTAAACATGCGCAAAAAGGAAAGACAAATGCACATCACGAATAAACTTAAATTAAATCCACTTCAGCTTATAGTATGCGGATCAGAATTTACACAATTAACTTCAGGAATAACGAAGCAGCTGCCTACAATACGCCTTAAAACTGAGCCTACAAATAAAACACACACACACACACACACACACACACACACACACACACACACACACACACACACACACACACACACACACACACACACACGTAAACACACACACACATACATACACACACAACAGGCCTACAGAATCGGTGTTTGTGTTGAATGAACTGGTGTGTCATTGTGTTGGAAGTCATCTAGTCCCAAAACCATTAAGAATGACTCATTGCTGTCACGTCCAAGATGATTGAGGAAGAAGAAACAAAATAAAAGGCGAATGAAGGAGTAAGGGAGGGAGGGCTGTTGTTTAGTGTGTGTGTGGGAGGGGGGAGGGGAGAAAGGGAGGAAAGAAGGAAGGAAGGAAATGGATAAAAAAACGTACGAGAGGAATGGTTGTAATGGGAAGGAGAGATGGAAGGAAGACATGAAAAGAAAATATATATAGAAAAAAATGTTATGAATTTTGCAATATAAACAGAGGAGCAAAGGAATAGTTAAGGGAGGAAAGGGAGATGACGAGGAGGATCAAAGAGGAGGAACACATAGGAACACATAGGAAGAACAAACAGCAACAGGCCTACTGGCCCCTTACGAGGCTGTTTGTGATAAACTAGATACACTATCTAATCTGGGATGAAGGATACAGGATAGTAAGGGTGAGGGATTCTCCCACCAGCCACGACTGGCAGAAGAGGAAGGCCAACCATGCAATATAAGTAAAAATAAATAAATAAATGCGTGGAATTAGATTAGTCTATCCTATTACTACTGTCACTAACACTACTACCTGGCAAGCGATGTCAGGCCCCTAGCGACGTCCTTCCGAATCGAGATTTTGTAATTACTGTACATTAGAAGGAACTTGCTCAAAGTTTACTATGTTGACGAATAATGTTTTAGTTGCGGATTGGCTTCTAAGTATTTGTCCAGTCTATTTTTGAATGTATTAATTGTTTTACTGTCGACGACATTGGCGGGCAGGGAGTTCCAAACGTTAACGATCCGATTGAAAAAGAAATGTTTGGCTTCGTTTGATGCGAATCTTTTACCAGTAATCTTAAAAGTATGACGTCTTCTTGTTAGGAGGAGGAGGAGGGGGAAGAGGAGGAGGAGGAGAGTAGCAGCATCAGCAGTCGTAGGTAAAATGGCAAAGAAAGAGAGCGAGAGAGAGAGAGAGAGAGAGAGAGAGAGAGAGAGAGAGAGAGAGAGAGAGAGAGAGAGAGAGAGAGAGAGAGAGAGAGAGAGAGAGAGAGAGAGAGAAAAAAGGGCGAGAGAAAGAAAGAGGAGCAGCGTGTAGCGTGCCTTGTGTCGGCTCCACTAGGCACTAACCTCATTTATTATGCTATTTTTCCCCTTGGACGGTGACACTGAAGGATCGTCCGCTACTACACTATCCTCCGTATAATAACAACATCCCTATTACATCCTGCTTCAGGTGATCCCGTGGGAGGCGCCGCAGGGAACTGAGAAAAGATGTACCGCACCTACAAAACTACTGTGCCCGTGTAGGAGGCGGGGAGGAAGGAAGGAAGGAAGGAAGGAAGGAAGGAAGGAAGGAAGGAAGGGATGGTGGCAGGTGAAGACAAAGTGAAGGAGTAAAAGGGGGGAGGTTAAATGAGAGGAGAGAAGGGATAAACGGAGGATGAACAGGGATGGACAAATGAAGAATGAAAGGGAAATGGGGTGAAATAATGTGAAAGGGAAGAGGAGGAAAGATAGAGTGTAGAAGGGATGAGAGGGAGGCATTGGAGGAGGGGAAGGGTGAACGTGGGAAGTGGAAGGGAAAGAGGGTGACAGAGGAAGAGTAATGGGGAATTGCAAAGGGAGGAGGGGGAAAAGACAGGGAGGATAGGGAAGAACAATGGAATACATGGTGGTGGTGGTGGTGTTGGTGTGGTGTTGGTGTTGTGTTGTACGTGGTGATGGCATGTCAGGTCCTTTACGAATTGAACCCAATTTTAACTTTTACATGTCATTACCCTTTGTAATTATTTTCATCATTATTTATAACCAACGTCACTGCATGGTAATTTTTGACAAACCACATAAAGTTAACAGTGCTACACAGACACACACTGTACACACACACACACACACACACACACACACACACACACACACACACACACACACACACACACACACACACATACACACACACACACACACACACACACACACACACACACACACACACACACACACACACACACACACACACACACACACATTGAAGCGTGCACATCAACACACCAATAACTAATAACAGGTTACCACAACAATAACAACAGCCACCTCTTAGCCCGCTGCGTCCCACAATACCTATTATTTAGCACTAATCCTACCCGTGTAATAACCTGTAAATTGTATGATCCACTTTGTCTTGAAATTATTCTGGATGATTACAAAGACATTTTCAAGGACAACTAAAATTAAGGATAATCAGCAAGTGTTACCCGCTAAGACGACACATCAATTGTATATATGTTTGTTTTCTTATGTAAACAGTGTGATGGTAATGTTGGTTTTATTAGTTTTCTTATGACGTGTTCGTGTTTTCATGTAGTGTTTGTTTGCATGTGTACGGCTCTTATGGTAAAGTATTTTGTGCATACTTGAAATTGAAGTGAATTGGTATATATATACACACATATACACACGCACACACGCACGCACGCACGCGCACACACACACACACACACACACACACACACACACACACACACACACACACACACACACACACACACACACACACACACACACATGTTATTAAGAACGAATACAACACTTAAAGCATCATTTAACTCCTCAACACAATAGAGAATTCAACTTAATTAATGACTTTTTTGCATCCGTATTTACAAAAGAGGATTGTTCGTCGTTTCAACCACTCGAGACTAGAAGAACCGAAAGCTTCTTAAATGATTTACTCATCTTGAGTATTGCGTACAGTTCTGGTCCCCAGATTACAGAAAGGACATTGACAAAATGGAAAGAGTCCAGCGTTGAATAACGAAAATGATTCCAAGGCTGAGAAATAAACCTTATGAAGAAAGACTTAAAGAATTAGCCTAGAAAAACAAAGGATGAGAGGAGATTTAATTGAAATGTTCAAGATAATTAAAGGAATTGATAATATCAATGCAGAAGATTACATTACTTTTGATCGATCAAATATAACAAGAAGACGTCATACTTTTAAGACTACTAGTAAAAGATTCACATCAAACGAAGCCAATCATTTCTTTTTCAATCGGATCGTTAATGTTTGGAACTCCCTGCCCGCCAATGTCGTCGACAGTAAAACAATTAATACATTCAAAAATAGACTGGACAAATATTTAGATGCCAATCCGCAATTAAAACATTATTCGTCAACGTAATAAACTTTGAGCAAGTTCCTTCTAATGTACAGTCGCCCAAATAAATGATGTCGCGTCTTACGGAGATTTTCGTTCAAAAATTAGATTATGTCAACCCTAACAAATGGAATGAAATATCCTTATAACTTATCAGGAAAGTCATTATATTCACGAAATGTTATTGTAAATGAACTAAAAATAAATTACAATTGATAATTAAGGCTAGTTTATGAGAAACAACCATCTAATCATGATATTTCATGAATACTTGTCGAAGCATTTTGAAATCGAGCTTTTCGCTCAAAGAGAAATTCAGTCAAATGAAACTCTCTTTTATAAATAAAATGTATACATGCATAAGACTATCTATTCATAATGATCTTAAATGTTGAGCCAACTACATATAAAAAAATATGTATTAATTGTTTAAACATTCTCCATTAAGAATTATGGTGATATTAAATCTACATTTAAACTCTCGCTTGACCATGACGTCATCGGGCAGGACGTTCCTTTAATTATTGGCAATAGGCTATTAACGTAATAAGATATAATTATTACTCATAGTCTTCACATAACGGTTAGTAATAGGCAATAATTAGTATATTTTAAAATACCTTGCAATATGTTATGATTAATATATCTTTGAATAATGATAATAATAATAATATAATTAATATATCTTTATATAATGACAATAATAATGTTATAATTAATATATCCTTATATAATGGAAATACTGGTAATGGGTTATAATCTATATAGCTTCAAATAATAATAATAGGCTGTAATTAATATATTGTTTTAAAATTATGATATAATGTTCAACCGTTTGCGCACGATGACGTCATCAAATACTGGTAACATCAAATACTGCTAACAAAGCTATTATTGTCGTCTTTACATACTGGCTACATTGTCCTAATACTATTTTTGAACAATTATTTGCATTATTATGGTGAATGAAAAATGGGTTTTAATGAAGAATTATGAAGAATTTATCGCCATAATCTAAAAAATTATTTGAGTTATAGCAATAAATTCTTCATATTTTTAAAATTTTCTTTGGAGACGAAAAATTGAAAAACAATTTTTAAGGATTGCTTAAGTAAAAAGATACTGAATCTTAAAAATTTGAAAATACAATAGTTTTATTTCGTTCTAGAATATTTTAAGTGAAAAGAAATAATTTTTGCCAACAAAACAAATATGATGTATGCAATTTTAAGGCATATTGCTGTCAAATGATGTGTAAAATTAGGTGATATCAATTAATGCCGAAAACATGAAAGCCTCCTTTAAGGTCTTTTTTTTTGCCCAAACGAATGAAAATAATTAATAAGGGCGATCAAAAAATCTATAAATTGGTAAGTAATCGTTTTATGATGCCGACGTACCACTCATAGTGCGTTTAATAGTGTAATTATAAGGAAATGTGGGTGATGATATTGCCCTAAAACTAAACAACATGGCGGCCGTATATATTGAGATTACTGGATGCAGTTGCCAGATGTCGCCAGAACGAAACAATCTGAATTATGCGCCATCACTTCTTTGGGCGACTGTACCGTAATTACAAAATCTCGATTCGGAAGGACGTCGCTAGGGGCCTGACATCGCTTGCCAGGTAGTAGTGTTAGTGACAGTAGTAATAGGCTAGTCTAATCTAATTCCACGCATTTATTTATTTATTTTTACTTATATTGCATGGTTGGCCTTCCTCTCCTGCCAGTCGTGATTGGTGGGAGAATCCCTCACCCTTACTATCCTGTATCCTTCACCCCAGATTAGATAGTGTAGTCTAGTCTATCACAAACAGCCTCGTAATGGCCAGTAGGGCCTGTTGCTGTTTGTTCTTCCTATGTGTTCCTATGTGTTCCTCTCTCTCTCTCTCTCTCTCTCTCTCATCTCTCTCTCTTCTTCTCTCTCCTCTCTCTCTCGCTCTCTCGCTCTCTCGCTCTCTCTCTCTCTCTCTCTCGCTCGTCTCGCTCTCGCTCTCGCTCTCGCTCTCTCTCTCTCTCTCTCTCGTCACTCTCTCTCTCTTCTCTCTCTCTCTCTCTCTCCCTCTCTCTCTCTCCCTCTCTCCTCTCTCTCTCTCTCTCTTCTCTCTCTCTTCTCTCATCTCTCTCTTCTCTCTCTTCTCTCTCTCTCTCTCTCTCTCTCTCTACTTCTCTCTCTCTCTCTCTCCTCTCTCTCTCTCCTCTCTCTCTCTCATTCCCCTCTCCTCTCTCTCACTCTCTCTCTCTCTCTCTCTCTCTACTCTCTCTCTTCTCTCTTCTCTCTCATCTCTCTCTCTCCGTCTCTCTCTCTCTCTCTCTCTCATCTCTCACTCTCCTCTCTCTCTCCTTCCCTCCCTCTTCTCTCTCTCTCCTCTCTCTCTCTCTCTCTCTCTCTCTTCTCTCACTCTCTCTCATCTCTCTTCCTCTCTCACTCTTCTCTTCTCCTCTCTCTCCTCTCTCTCTTTCTCTACTCATCGTCTTCTGCACAATTTCACGATTTCATACACAAGAAGCCGTGTGAATTTCGTACCTTGGTTCGTGCGTCGGGCATATCGTGCTTCCTCCTATCATTCCTCTGCCGTGCCTAACTGGCCGTGGATATTGCTGCAGCGTTGTCCGGCAAAACTCAGGTCCTGCGGTAACTTGAGGGTCACTGGCACAAATGTCTCTTGTGTGAACCCTGCCCGGCGAGGCTAACCGGAAGCTTTGGGTTGATAACTAGTATATTACGTAAACTCAGTGGCGCTGACTCGAATGGAGGAAAGAAATGTGACTTAACGTTTTACTGCGAATGACAGGTTTGAAGAGGAATCAATGGATGGATGGATAGATAGATTGATGAATAGGGCAGGAAGATATTGAATACCTAGAAAAGAAAAAGACGAGCAAAACAAATATGCGAGCGAGTTTTTGCTTTTTCTTTTTTGTTTTATATTTTGTTTTTCATTTGCGACACGCAGTCGGTTGTGGA
>JAXIVD010002716.1:0-25000 GCA_036785275.1 Cancer borealis
ACACTACAAATCTACTGCGTTGCACTACAAGGCTGCAGTTTATGCTTGTTCAATTACCTATTGATACCATCAATAAACAAATATACCTTTACGTCTGCATTTCCTTTCTATGGAATTACTCCTTTGCTTCGTGAAGTTGCATCATATGAAAATAGTATTAATTCTTCTTAGTGCTCCTAGATAACAAATTAACCTTCAACTTTCAGAATGATGATCTATTTCTACAAAACTTTTCATAAAACTTGTTGAGCAGCAAAGACACCACGTTCATTACCACACGCTGACCATCATCCAGTAGTCATACTTCATCAAGATAAGAACACAACCATTACACTAGGTATTCCTAATGATGTTTGACTGCACTGCTACGAAAAGGAAATAGTACGTACTTTTTATTGCAGAAAAGCTGTATTATTCTTTTACTTTTATTTACTGCAACATAGCATTGATGCAAAACAAATGTATGTAATTTTAACACTGATAAAGGCAGCTTATGGCTCACTGTTCTATTTTGTTTTCTATTCAGTTTTTCTTCTTATTTTGTGTTATCTCTTTAGGATTTCATCATAGATTTTACATGTAGTCACCTTCTGAAGTATTTATACCATCCACAAATTTATCGATAATGTTATTGAGATGAACATACAGTGTTGATGCACGTATGTATAATAACCTGATACCGATATTCATGTATTTTACTTGGAGATGACGAGACTTTAGTCATACCTTTAAACTATAGCATTGACAACCTCGAGCAGAAATTATACATCAAAGTAGATTGTTGATGCACTAGTCAGCTTAATATACACACAACAGCTTATCTGTGATCTGAGTTTTGTGGATCATTATACACACTATATTACCGAGTATACACTGCATGGATACTGTACAAAGTGATATTGCTTCATAATTCAGATCACAGAGACTGATGTTTGATTGTTTATCCATTATACAGTTGTCTGCCCCTCGAACCCTGCTACTGGATCCCAACTAAGACCAGTATCACGAGGACTGACTGAATGTTAGAAAGCCAAGATGAAAGTATTGAGCGAAAGTTTAGCATTTCTCTCCTTTCTTCTTTGTTATGTAGCTAAACGAACATGAATAACTGAAATGTCAATCCAGATGCAGACTGAATCAAGGCCGAGTAATGAATATATAAGTAGAAGTAGTAGTAGCATTCAAAACACGTTGACAGAACAGATAATCGCATTACTTATAGACCAAGTAAAATTTTCACTTATTCCTTCTCTTATGAAACACGAAAAATAAAAATGTTAGGATTATCACAGCATATGAGTACATTTTACTTCCTTATACACTTTTGCGATGTTTTTTTTAATATTGCGCAGGTGAGCCAAAGGAAAAATTGTAACATGTTCTAAATGCAATATATACTCAATTAATTAATATATTTCACTATCATGATATTGTGATGTTAATGCTACAAAATGAATATATTTCGAGCATCGATAAACAAGACATTATTTTTCTTCAAAGTTTTCATGACTAACTAAAACTATTGTCCCTCACTGTACACATTCTGGTTTCAATAAAATACTTCCTTTACTATTTGTTTCTTATTATGCCTTTTGTGCTACTCCAAGGCCAACGTTTTTTTTTTCTTCACCATACAAGGAATTATCACGCTGACATTGAATTAGTCTTCACGCTGCAACTCTGTCCACTACACAGTTCCAAGACAAAAGACTGTAGGGTGATCTTCGACTTAGCAAATGCAGCAACTGACCTAGAAGCGTTTACACCAGATTAAACTACAAATCCTTTAAGCAGCTTGTTATTGCAATCCACAACAGAAAAAAAATACATTATCTTTTTATTCTCTCTCTATCTCTCTATCTCTCTTTGTCTTTTTTTTCTCTCTCTCCCCACAATATCGTAACATAAATCACTCACGGCTGCAACACGAGCAAGAAGAACAAGGTTAAAAGTGTAATTGGACCTCGTAAACTTGTCTCTCCACTACACACAATGAGACATCTTCTTTACCTCACCTTTAACTTCTCCAACTTGTGTCGGAAATCGTTTGTCGTTGGCAATCACACGCATCCACCCAACAACCCACCTACCCAACCATCAACCCTCCACCCCCCCCCCCCCAACATACACACACAGATACACGGGGTCAAGGAAGCACTGGGCACAGAACGGGTTAACGCCATGAATTTATGACGGCATGGTGGTGACAGGCAAGGAAGGGAAGGGAGAGGAAGAAGGAAGGAAAGGAGTACGGCTGGCAGAGATGGATGGATGGAGGGAAGAAGAGGGGAAGGATGCAGAGGGGTAGGAAGGCAGGGATGGATGGATGGATGGAGAAAGGGAGAGGGGAAGGAAGGGAAGGAGTGAGGTAGGAGAGCTTTCCCGGTAAGGTTATGCTGCTGTTAAGATGATGATGAAGCAGACCTCAGGGCTTAACGCAGGTGTAAACACGTCACTTGTCTGTTTCACAAGGCTTCTCTCATGTAAAGAATGATTCAGTTGTTCATTGGAGGAGCAGCACCACCACCACTACCATCATTACCACCACCACCACCATCACCACCACCACCACCACCATCACCACCACCACCACCACCATCACCACCACCACCACCAGCAAAAGAACCGTGTTAGCTATGGAGATCTTACTCTGTTTTTATTTTACGGTTATTTCTAGACTCGCAGTGACAGCCAATTTGCTTTACAACACTTTGGGTTTTGTGAAAATACACTTGACTGTCCATACACATCCTGAGGTTACAGCAGTAGCTTGAGAATTGTTCAGAATTTTGAACAGTTAGCGTAAAAATGTGAAAGAAATGTATGAAAAGAACCGACCGACATTTCTTCCTTCTTGACAGCCGGAGAGGTGGAGGCAAACAGTTCAAGTTACAACAGCTGTTAATAATAATGTCATTTCACGCAAGAAGTGGAGGAATTATTATGATGAAAAGTTCAGCTCATAAACCTTTTAGGCACGTCCACACCAGAGAACAGAGCGGAGGTACAGACGTCAGGGTAAGAAAAATTGAAATAAAATTATGTAATTCTACTTCACACTTACGAGATAGAAATGCAACTATCTGAAACAACACAACAACAATAACAACAACACAACAACAACAATGATGATGTTATGGACGACGACGACATCAATAACAACAATAACAACAACAATAACAACAACAACAACAAATAATAATAATAATAACAATAATAATAGGAATAATAAAAAATAATAGTAATAAGAAATATAACAATCCCTGCATAACTGTACATATATTTTTGCTTGTTAGAAAAAAAAGAACTATAAAAATAAAACAGAAAAATCGTGGCAAGATGGAAGTGCCTAATATATGTTTTGGAAAAAAAAGGAATGCGAGGAAACTGTGAAAATACGAACGAAAAAAATCCGTAAAACTAGCGAATTGGCAAATTAAGTTTATGCTCGAATTTGTGGCGGAGGAAAAAGTAGGTAGTGAAAAAGAGAGAGAGAGAGAGAGAGAGAGAGAGAGAGAGAGAGAGAGAGAGAGAGAGAGAGAGAGAGAGAGAGAGAGAGAGAGAGAGAGAGAGAGAGAGAGAGAGAGAGAGAGAGAGAGAGAGAGAGAGAGAGAGAGAGAGGGAGAGGGAGAGGGAGAGGAGAGGAGAGAGAGAGAGAGAGAGAGAGAGAGAGAGAGAGAGAGAGAGAGAGAGAGAGAGAGAGAGAGAGAGAGAGAGAGAGAGAGAGAGAGAGAGAGAGAGAGAGAGAGAGAGAGAGAGAGAGAGAGAGACCGAGTGCGAGTGTGTGCGAGTGTGTGCGTGTGTGTGTGTGTGCATGTGTGTGTGTGTGTGTGTGTGTGTGTGTGTTTGTGTGTGTGTGTGTGTGTGTGTGTGTGTGTGTGTGTGTGTGTGTGTGTGTGTGTGTGTGTGTGTGTGTGTGTGTGTGTGTGTATGTGTGTGTGTGTGTGTGTGTGTGTAACGTCCCTCACCCCTCCTACATAACAGAGGGCTGCAGCTGCGTTCCACTGTTTCATTCTACACAACATAATGCTGCAGGAATGGTGCGGGAAGGAATGTACTTTACTTCCTGAACACACTGGCAGAAAAAAATATGATACAATGAGAATGAAGGGAATTGTACAGCAAATTTGGGTTAAAAAAATCTATACATGGTCTTGAAAGGGTAGTTTCTATAATAAATTCAACAAAAGCAAGTGTTCTATAAAATACTTCCTAAATATAGTGATGTAAATAATTATAAACAAACAAAACTAAAGGAAAGGAAAATAATTAGTTTTTGTAGATGTATTCTAAATATTTTCATTCTGAGCTGTAATACATTTTTTTCAGTTTCATTTTTTCTTGGAATTTTTTTTTACAACACACAACGGTATGCTTCTGGTATTTCATAGACAACAAAATATTCCTTAATTTCGAGAGAATCCACTCTATATTCCCCGCCTTATCTTCAATTCCCTTTCCTGCCTTTCCTTCTGTTCACTTCCATCCCTACATCCACGTTTTTCCCCTCTCCCTTCCCTCTCTTCCCTTCCCTCTCTTCCCTTCCCTACACAGCTCGTTCAGGGAATGTGAGAGTCGGACAGGAAAAAAAAATTAATGTTTGCCTTCCGGGGTATTTCATTTTTTCTGTTTTTTTTTCTTTATCTCCTTCAACACAAGACTGCTGCTGATGATGATGATGACTACTATTACTATTACTATTACTACTGCTACTATTACTACTTCAAAACCCGACGTAAAGGTGGTTTTGTTTATCGCGTTGGTTTTTTTTTTTTTTTCCAGTGCGGAGACCAAAAAATAAACATTGAAAAAAGAGAGAAATTGAAGAAAAAAATACAGAAATGTGAATATGAGGACGAGAGAAAATTCCCCCAGCAAGGCATCTTTCCATCTCCTTCTGCCCCTCAATCTTTTTTTAACGATATCAAAAAAACACATGATTGAAAAGGTGAGCCCGTATTAATGACCTCCAGGTGAGCACTGGAGGCAAAGATGAAGACAAGGAAAGGAAAGGAAGGAGAAAGAGAAGGGAAAGGAAGGGAAAAGAGAAGGGAAAGGAAGGAGAAAGAGAAGGGGAAGGAAGGGAAAAGAGAAGGGAAAGGAAGGAGAAAGAGAAGGGAAAGGAAGTAGAAAATGAAGGGAAAGAAAGATAAAGAGAAAGGAAAGGAAGAAGAAAAGGAAAGGAACAGAAGAAGAAAGGGGAAAAAAACAGAAGGAGAAAGAGAATGGAAAAGAAATAGAAAGAGAACGGAAAGGAAGAAGAAAGGGAAGGGAAAGGAATATAGAGATGGAAGGGATATAGGGAGAGAACGGAAGGGAAAGGAGAGGTAAGGAAATACGAAAAAAAAGGGATCAATGGGAGAGGAAATCACAAAGGAGACAAATTAAAGAAAGAATGAAAGAGAAAAAAAATATACACACCTTGATATGTACTTTTCATTTATAGTTTGTTATCTTGTTCTTGCAATGAAAACAAAATACTCGGGTTTCCTCTCCATTATGAGTTCAATTAGTGGTAAAGAAGCTGTAGGATATAATAATAATTCTCTCTCTCTCTCTCTCTCTCTCTCTCTCTCTCTCTCTCTCTCTCTCTCTCTCTCTCTCTCTCTCTCTCTCTCTCTCTCTCTCTCTCTCTCTCTCTCTCTCTCTCTCTCTCTCTCTCCAGGACCCTTGAAACACACCATTAACAGCAGACGAAAGTGCACATTACATCCTGAATTGTCTTCCCTCAAATCCCGTCATAACAGCGCATAGAGAGAGATAAAAAGAAGGGAGAAATATATTTTAAAGTTTTCTCATTATGACAGTCGTACGCGTCTTTCTCTAAGCCTCCAGGATGCTGGTGGTGTCTCCTTGTGTGTGTGTGTGTGTGTGTGTGTGTGTGTGTGTGTGTGTGTGTGTGTGTGTGTGTGTGTGTGTGTGTGTGTGTGTGTGTGTGTGTGTGTGTGTGTGTGTGTGTGTGTGTGTGTGTGTGTGTGTGTGTGTGTGTGTGTGTGTGTGTGTGTGTGTGTGTGTGTGTGTGTGTGTATGTGTGTGTGTGTGTGTGTGTGTCCTTGAGTTTGTGAAGTGCCTCGTCTCCGTGTGTCGTGTCTGGGTAGCATGTGTGTGGTAAATACGTACACTTATTACATCAAACATACGAAACACCACACAAACACCACTACTACTCACTACTACTACTATATACTACTACTACTACTACTACTACTACTACTACTACTACTACTACTACTACTACTACTACAACAACAACTACTACTACTACAAGACACTACAATTAGGATGATAACATACGGTGACACTAAACATACACTTGGTTACACTCTCCAGTATTCTCAAGGGTTGAAAAAATACGACAGACCTCCACAGAGAAAACCAGCAGATGGCGACGAGTGTGGCGAGAAAGGAAGACAAAAATAAAATCTAAACAGAAGACAAAACGCAATAAATAACCTACTTGATTCCATTCGAGCAGTACAAGGTTATATACACACGTGGGTGGTTAGCTGGCAACACGCCCGTTCCCTCCCTCTTGAGGTCCGAGGGAGACACTGGCCACAATATAACAAAGGGTCAAGGTAACGCTTATCTTCGCTATCCCGATACGAAGTCCCCTGGCGATCGTGGGCAGCAGAAACACCGCCAAAGGTTAATGACGAGGAAAACACTTCTCGAGACTCATTCTTCCATTTGGTGTACCTCTCTTTCCACCTATCTGCCTGTCTGCCTCGTGCTGTTTGGGTAATTTAACGGAGTCTGTCTGGTACTGGTGGGAGTCTATACGTGTGTTGAGTGTGTGGAAAAGGTGTCTTATTTATATCTTTGTTTAAGGGAAGGAATGAGAAAGTTATGTTGATTGGTTTAAAGGTGTTCTTGAAGTTACAGGAGAAGTAGGTATGAAGACAAGGATGATTTTTCGTTAAGTTGTAATAAATTTTATATACTAATGGATATGGTAATTTTTATTTTATCTTTCCTTTGTTATTCGTGGGACTGTCTATTTGAATGTCTGTTTGTCTGTTTGAATGTCTGTGTTTCTGTTTGTATATCTGTTTCGATGTCCGTTTTTCACCTGTTCCAAACTCTTATCACCATCACCGGTTCCTCACATATCAACTATCGTATACATCCTTATCCAGAACCGCTGATCTCTTTCCATCCTTTCAGCCAATCCATACAAAAAGAAAAACACCCGTAAAAAGCATCACAACTGCAATAATAAAAGAAAAAATGTCTTCACCTCTTCCAAAATAAAAATAAAAAAATATATATATATATTACCCCATGTCACCGGAAAAGTGCCAAAGGGAAGTCAGAGGATGGAAGGTGAAGGGAAACAGGAAAAAGAGAAAAATATCAGTGAGTGGGAAATGGGGAAAGGATGCAAGAGGTATGGAGGTAGGAGATAGGAAGGATGAGAGAGAGAGAAAAAAAAAAAGAGAGAGAAAGGAGAGAGAGAGAGAGGGGTGGGAGGAAGAAAGTGGAGAGAAGATAAGCTCAAAAATATCCCACGCTGAAAATTTAAAACGGAAACGTGGATTTTCATGGCAAAAAGGAATCTGAGGTGATGGTCTTGGTTTTGTGGAAGGAAAAAAAACGGTGTGCGTGTGCGTGTACGTGTGTGTGTGTGTGTGTGTGTGTGTGTGTGTGTGTGTGTGTGTGTGTGTGTGTGTGTGTGTGTGTGTGTGTGTGTGTGAGAGAGAGGAGTAGGCTTCATGAATAAGTATAGTAGATGAAATACAAAGAAATAATAAAAAAAGGGTAAGGTGGGTGAAAGTTCCTCAAGACTTGCCCCTTGGAGGAAACATTTAACGGGTGGTGTTTTCATTATTCATGTTGCAGCGGGGGAAAAGAGAGAGAGAGAGAGAGAGAGAGAGAGAGAGAGAGAGAGAGAGAGAGAGAGAGAGAGACAGAGAGAGAGAGAGAGAGAGAGAGAGAGAGAGAGAGAGAGAGAGAGAGAGAGAGAGAGAGAGAGAGAGAGAGAGAGAGAGAGAGAGAGAGAGAGAGAGAGAGAGAGAGAGACACACACACACACACACACACTCACACACAACACACACACACACACACACACACACACACACACACACACACACACACATACACACACACACACACACACACACACACACACACACACACGAGAGCGGGAAAAAAATAGAGAATACGTAGTGAGTCATACTATTTTTTTCCTTTCGTGGAATAAAAAACATTAATATTTCCTTCCTTCCTTGTCCAGGGATCTCGGTGCAAAAAGTGTGAGGCACCAATCCGTCCAATTTCAGCCTTTTGCTCCCTTCCGGCCATTTCGTTCCCCACAACCCCCTACCCCTTCCACCCACCCTTCCAAACACCCCCTCCGGACATGACCTTATAGAATTCTGTCCCTTTTGAGTTCTCTTTTCTGTTCGTCTGTTATATATATTTTTTCTGTCTCAGTATTTGTTTGTGTAGTTGTTAATATTTTGTTCTTCTTATACATCACAAACTTGTGGCGCCGATAAGCTTTATAGAGGCTAAGATTGACGCTCTCTTTGCCCGTTATTAGCGTAGGTTTAGATTTTGTATAGTAACGCCTCGATTTCTTACGTTCTCTCCTGATGATGTTGAGAACGATCGAGGCTATTGGTGCTAAGGCTTCAGATACATATAACATTACTTACGTGTCATCATCAGCCTTGAGGAGCCAATCAGCATCATTGAAGTGGTTTTTTTTCCCGTCTGAGGACAGTATGGCTGCAATTTGGGTAATCTTTGGCCACTTGATGGTAATACCAAAGAAAGGAAAGTGGCCAGCGGATATCCGGTCTCGAACCCGGGACTCTAGGTTCACATGCCCGAACGCTTACCACTGTACTACCGTCTCCCCTGTATGTCTGTTTGTTACATGCACGCACGAACGCACGCACACACGCACTCACAGACACACACAGACACAGACACAGACACAGACACAGACACACACACACACACACACACACACACACACACACACACACACACACACACACACACACACACACACACACACACACACACACACACACACACACACACACACACACACACACACACACACACACACACACACACACACACACACACACACACACACACACACACACACACACACACACACACACACACACACACACACACACACACATGCACACTGAATCAAATCAAATCAAACAAAGATGCATCATTTTCACAACTATTACAAAACAGAATAACACTTCCATCAATCCAATTGTTCTACGTCTCACCTCCAACCCCAACTGCTTCACGCAAACACACGCAAGGAAAACAGAGACACCTTGAGTGGATCCAGTGTGGCAAAATAATGAGACCACGTACGGATTGAGTATTCATATGTATTCGGGGGAAGTGAACTAAATATTGTTGTTGTTCTCACTTTACAGACCTAGTGACGTGAGGTAGAGAAGGGTCAGACCTGATGTTTATCTTATGGAGAGAAGACAGGGTGTTATGGACCTAGTGGCAATGGTTTAGGGAGTGTTTTTCCGTGACTGTCGACGCTTTGCATATTTTAGTGCGTTAAGAGAGTACCTCGACTCCCTCATGATCTGTTATGCTGCCTTGGTGGGTGGGGACAGAGTGAATACATGGAGAATAATGGAAGATCACACTGTGTGTGTGTGTGTGTGTGTGTGTGTGTGTGTGTGTGTGTGTGTGTGTGTGTGTGTGTGTGTGTGTGTGTGTGTGTGTGTGTGTGTGTGTGTGTGTGTGTGTGTGTGTGTGTGTGTGTGTGTGTGTGTGTGTGTGTGTGTGTGTGTGTGTGTGTGTGTGTGTGTGTGTGTGTGTGTGTGTGTGTGTGTGTGTGTCAAAGAAAGACAAAAAAAGAAAGATAAAAAAAACTTCTAAAGGGAAAAGTACTCTGTATCTTGTTTCAAAGAGAGGCCTGGGGGAAAGGTTGAGGGGAAAAAATACACTGTTTTCCATCGGCAGCAGGTAACGTCGCTTCCCTGGGCTCTCGTGGGGCAAGGGAAGTGTTGCTCCTCCATTGCCCTGATCAATAAATAATT
The DNA here is from genome assembly GCA_036785275.1 of Cancer borealis. Classification (NCBI taxonomy): domain Eukaryota; kingdom Metazoa; phylum Arthropoda; class Malacostraca; order Decapoda; family Cancridae; genus Cancer; species Cancer borealis. Next base: position 10,047 of record JAXIVD010002716.1, read on the forward strand.
AGAGGGAGAGAGAGAGAGCGAGCCTGTGTAATATCATGATTTTAAGAGAAGCAGGATTATAGACTTTCTGTTCGTTCCAATATAATTCTTACATCAAAAATTTACTGAGATTCTTGTTTAGTTAAAGATAAAGTAGAAATGTGGTAATATCTTGAAAATTGCACATACTTAAAGAAGCTAGTAAAGGAAACTATTACATAATTAATGGCAAAGGTGATTACATTAGTTTGGTGGAATCGTTGTTTGACTAATGCCTCACCGATTATCATCCGAAATACATATAAAATGAAGACTAAATACGATGACTCCTTCGAACTGTTGGACAGAATGTTAACAATAAAAATAAAAATGGCACACGGCAAAAAAAATTGAAACTAAAAAGATGACGATCAATCAAGTGACGTGAAAAAATGTTTTACAATGAATACAAAAAAAAAAAAAAAAATAGAATAATAAAAATGTAAGTAGAAGAAACAACACATTTTAGAAAAAGCAATAGACAGTAGATAGTCATAGAATTAAATAGAATACAATGCATGAACTATAACGAGTTCACAGTATACAAAAAAGAAGATAAAACCAAGGAAAACAAACAATATACTGGAGGAAATTGGAAGAAAAGATGAAAAAAAAAGAAAATGTTGAAGAGCAAGAAAACACTGCCATGGAAAAGTTGTATAAATGAAAAGTTGGAAAAGAGTGAAAGACCGAATAGATCAAATATGATTGAAAGAAAAAGTGAAACAGCTAGGAAGTCAAACCGGAACAAACCGTATCCGAGTGTTCACAGCAAAATTATTAACAACATATAAATAAAATAAATAAAATACGTTGCAGAAGAGAAAAAAAAATCAGTCAAAGAAATGGAAGTGAAAAAGTAAAAATGCAGTTATGTGTCAAGAATGAAAATTAAAAAAATAAAATAAAAAAAAAATAGAGATAGAAAATGAAAGAATAACCACTAAAGAAGATTTCCATTAAAAAAAAAAGTAGAAATCTAATAAGGAAACATTGCAATAAAAAACAGATAATGTAAATTTAACATATTTAACGATACTAAAAAATCAACAACCACATAAAATAGAACAAGATAGAAATGCTCACAAACCCGAACAACAAATGAAAAGTTTTACAGAAAATCATAACGAGACGACTGGCAAAAGTAGCGGAAAATTTTTGAAATGCTGATTAACTTAATATTAGATGAAGCCGAGAATCCAGAGAGGCAACAGGAATGCATTAAAAAAAGTTTATTATTACAATTTAGAAGTGTGTATGCATGTATGTGTGCGTGTGCGTGTGCGTGCGTGTGCGTGTGTGTGTGTGTGTGTGTGTGTGTGTGTGTGTGTGTGTGTGTGTGTGTGTGTGTGTGTGTGTGTGTGCGTGCGTGCGTGCGTGTGCGTTCGTACGTGCGTGCGTGTGTATGTGTGTATGTATGCGTATTTCATCAACTCGGAGACAGCTTTTAATTTCATCACATAGAATGAAGTAATATATTCTGAAGTATTTCGAAGCATCACTGTACACGAGGCAGGGAGATAAATCGCTACTCGGATCTCTACTTGTCTGTAAATTCTATAACGAGGTCAAACCATCAGATCCAGGAATTGTTGGCAGGGAAGGAAGGGAAGGACGCTTTCAAAGACGAATGTGATCAATCAAGTATCCAGGAATGTGATCAATTAGGTATCCAGGTAACAGATGCACGACAACAAACAGATAAGGAATATAGGAATCTAGTTAAGGGAAAGTAACATAAACGGAACAACTAGAACAGAATCTCAATGCACACAAGATAAAGGCGTTAGGATTAGCTATGTAAAGACGAAGAAGAGCTTTGGATATTAGTACTGCTATCACTAATCTAGAAGTGGATCATCTTCAATGGGTGGAGTGTTTTATAGGCAAAGGAGACGAAGCATTAGAGGTGTAAGAATATATTTGAGAGAGAGAGAGAGAGAGAGAGAGAGAGAGAGAGAGAGAGAGAGAGAGAGAGAGAGAGAGAGAGAGAGAGAGAGAGAGAGAGAGAGAGAGAGAGAGAGAGAGAGAGAGAGAGAGAGAGAGAGAGAGAGAGAGAGAGAGAGAGAGAGAGAGAGAGAGAGAGAGAGAGAGAGAGAGAGAGAGACATACAGATCGACAGACAGCCAAATAAATATAACAGACAGGCAGAAAAACGGATAAAAAGGATAAAGTCTTGACATAGAAAAGTTTAGTCGAGCGGCTGAGTGTAAGATTAAGATTAATTGAAGGTGTACTGGTAAGCAGGGGTCAGGGTGAGACGGTAGAGAGGAACAGAGTCAAAGGATAGGAATAGACGCTGAGATGAATGCTACGAATAAATTAAACAATGAAAGGAGGTACTACAAGCGTGTCAAGGGAGATAGGAGTGTCTAGAGGTAAAAAAAAATAGTCAGCTTGGTTAATTATCCATATCATATCCAACAACAGCCTTTCAAAAGAAGTTGCTGAAGCAGATGTGATGGAGGAGAAAATAAATGAGCAAAACAGAGCAATACGAATGAGCTGTCTTGAAGGTGAAGAAAGAATGGAGAAAAATCAGTGAGAAGGGCGGCAGCAGACAGGGAATGATGAGAGGAGTCAGTCTTGTACTCTGGACCTGCCACCTCACACGGCACTAATGGCCACTCATGAATACAAACATAATACAAATGCCTCAGCGTAGTACCCCACACCAAAGGGATGCTGCAACGCTGTCTCATTACCTTATTTTGCCTTAACTTTATCATGTAGTACTGTCATGCCTTTGAATGTGCTAAATGTACATATCATTATAATTGTACGTACATTATGTCACTTAAGGATTATATTACGTACAAAACCTCCACCTGATACTTGCTAGAAAGTCGCCTACAAGTGTTACAGAAAATAATACGAATAGTACATCTAAACACGTATATGACACAAGGGACGCAGACAACATACAAGCATTGCGCCCTCTCAGCCATGCCTCCCTCTGACATAACTGACACAAGGGAATGAGCAACTTGAGTTATGAAACCTTACAGGGAGCCGTTGGGTAGCCTTTGCTGTTATTATTACGTATACTTGTATGTATTCTCAGAGGAAGATAGTCACCGTTTATCGCACTTTAAGTCAGAAAAGGAGAGAAAAGAAAGGAAAAAAGAGAGAGAGGTTCCATTATACATTTTTTTTCTCTCTCACTCTCTCTATCTATCTATCTATCTCTCTATCTATCTCTCTATTTTTCTATCTCTCTCTATCTCTCTCTCGCTCTCATAATGCAAGCAACTTTAAATCTTCTAATCTCTCCTCACAGGACTTCTTTCTCATGCTTGGTATAATCTTAATGACCACTTCTTCTTCCTCACATTATCATTATTTTTTTTTAACATTTCCTAGACGCGGATGCCACACTATTTACATACTGGATATCATGAACGACAATATATCTTCCTTTCTTCCTTTATTTTACTGATCATTGCTTTCATATCTAATCAGTTACTCTATATCTGGGTTCCTTCATGCTTTCTATGCTGGTTAATCTTCCTGTATTGTCACTCACGAATAGTTTTCTTCTTCAGCCATAAAAAAGTTTCTGAAAAAACACCTTATACCTACAATTAAGCTTTTTTAATCGCTTACACCTATTCACCAACTTCTTATACTGATTTTCGCTTTTCTAAGACTGAATCCACTCATACAGTTTTCGTCAATCGATGATACAATACTGACATGGGATTTCTTTTTTCATGACATGTAGTTTAATTAATATAATTGTCATATATATAATTCACGTCTATCGGATACATCCTTGTGGGTAACGCCGCTACTCACACTTCTTAGGCCTTAGGTGTTTATAAGTAAGTGTTCCTCACCACCACAATTGTAACATTTACTTTATTTTTCGTAGCTGTCACAATTTTGTTTCATTTATTAATTCTTTTATTTTATTACTTATAATGCTAATAAATAAGGATATAAATAACATACTGAAAAGATAAGTAATTATGTCCACAATTTATTAAGTAAACAAACAAGTACACACGCACACGCACACGCACACGCGCACACACACACACACACACACACACACACACACACACACACACACACACACACACACACACACACATACACACACGGAGGGGGGGGGGGTTCATTAACATACACATTGAGTTACCTGCTCTTCAACCGTGACAACTCGTTTATACAAGTCACTACGAATTTGAACACACTCTACCTAACATAATGTGGGACTTAATCTTACTCGTTCGATGTTTATATACACCGTTCATGTCACGCCCAGAATATCATGTCATTTTGTACTTTCAAGTCATTGGCAGAGCAAAATTGATAAATAAACGGTGTACGATGCATTTTAGTTTAGTGGCTAATTTACTCACTAACTACTCGCGATAAGTTAGTAAAGTAGCGTTAATTATGTTATATTTTGGTGTTTGAATAACGTTCCATTCGCTAAATTTATCCAGTTCATAATTTTTTGTGTCATGAAAATGTTGATGAGGTGGAGTGCACGTTGCAATATGTACATACCTTTACTATTTTCATGATATTTTTTGGGGGTAGAACAAACACTGGGGCACATATTATTTATTACGTTTAGTCTCATATATTTGAATTATTAAGTTGCTGCTGTCATGCGGCGGCCACCCAATCACGTCCGTTATATATGCGGATTATCTAGTAAATATATATAAACCATTTGTGTGTGTTTTGCATATTTATTTTAATGTAGAAAATTATTATGAACTGCTGTTTGAATTCACTGACCGATTTCTGGCACCGTATCACCTTGAAGACTGGAAGCACTTCTTGCTAGAGTAATAGTAGCAGCAGTAGTATTAGTATTAGTAGTATTAGTAATAGTAGTAGTAGTAGTGGTAGTAATAGTGGTGGTAGTAGTGGTGGTAGTAGTGGTGGTAATAATAGTGGTGGTAGTAGTGGTAGTAAAAGTGGTAGTAATAGTGGTGGTAGTAGTGGTGGTAGTAGTGGTGGTAGTAGTAGTGGTAGTAGTAGTGGTAGTAGTGGTGGTAGTAGTGGTGGTAGTAGTGGTAGTAGTAATTGTTGTAGTAATATGGTCCTTCAGCGTATACAGACACAAGTACCAAACCACATATGCTCGCAAAGGAAGATTGGTGAAAGGACCGGGTGGATGGAGGGTGGATGGAGGGTGGATGGAGGGTGGAGGACCGGGTAGATGAACGGTGCAACATCAGCATTTCGGAGTCCCAAACCCTACCTTTTTCAAGCCTCGCTGCTGGCTGATATGAATGGACCTCGCTCGACCTTCCCTCTCCATCCCTCAAAAATATATTCGAGTAACCTCAATCCGTCACTTGAAGAATACATGCAAAAAACGTGTCACCTTTGTACTATAAAAAAAACAACTGAGAGCTGCCCATCTTATTTTTTATACGACACGATTGAACATAACAGTATAAAAGTTGCACACACACACGCACACACACACGCACACGCACACGCACACACACACACACGCACACACACGCACACACCGGAATGACGAAGCAAAATGAAAAGCGGGAACTGTGTTTGGCTTGGACACAGTGGTTGGCAGTGGCAGTGTCAGTGGGCAACCGGTTTCAGAGCGTATGTTGTTTGTAGGGAGCGATCACTCATGCTATGGCGGTGGTGATGGAAACGAAAAAAAGAAAAAAGGGAGCAAGGAAAAAAAATCTTCTGACTTTTTTCCTATAATTATGATTTTTTTCTTCTTTTTGGAACAAAGGAAAGAGGTAAGTTGGCTTGATTAAAAGTGCGTTCAAGTATAATTTCATGGGTCCGTTTTCATCAAGGGAGACAACTGTTACTGTTTTGTTTTTCTTTTTCTCCTGAACCATCGTGTCCAAATGGAGGTTGGAGTCACTTCAGTCAAAGAGGTAAATTGCTTCTCCAAATTCCATATATATTCAATTGCACACTTCCGTGGTTATTGACTTTCTTTGCTTTTTAAAACACAGTCCGACCTCACATGACGAACATTTCTCCATTATCCGATTAAACAGCTTACTTCTCCGCCAGCCCCCCAACCCCCCCCCCAACACACACACACACACACGCACACACACACACACACACACACATACACCTTAAGCACTTCAAGTATATGGATATGTTCACACTTACCATTTAATATCCCCGTCAATTTCATTTTCTTAATTTTCCACTCACCTTACCGTTCTTCCCTTGCCTCTGCCATCACGTGTCTGTCCCGCCTTCATATCAACAATGAAGGTGTTCTCCTAAGACAATAACTAAGCTATAAGGCTGGTAAGGAGGAGACATCACAGTGAATACCGTGCTTGTGGAGAGAAAGACATATTTTCATTCCACTTCGTCATCAGCAGGCAACACAACCTCGGTTAGGAATAGCAGAACAGACATGTGGCTAGGCGCTGTTGTTTGTTTATGTTGACACTCCCTGTGACCTCTCTGATTTTTTGTTTCAGCAGAACCAGAGATCAGCTTTCTTTCCTTTCTGAAAATATCTCCGTAAAGGTGACAGCATGAAGCTGGCGCACAGACGGAGTAATCGGAGGAGAAAACCTTTCTTTAAGAGTGTCGTAGCATAATAGGAGTTGACTAAATGGGTGAAAAAATTTAAATAATGTTCATCCTTACACTTTGTTAGAGCTAATCTTTCTGTTTGTGTTTGGCACTATTCCTCTTCCTTTCTTGTTAGACATTCGGTTATATTTAGTGTCTTTATGCTGCTTCCAACCCACAAATATCGTCCTATGGCTGTCATTTCCTATCTTTCTATAAATTTTGCAACTCTCTTCAACGATTTTCCACCGCCTGTAAATCCACAACATTCTCCGTAATTACCATAATGCACTCCATCTGACTTTCTTAACTGCATCTTAGACATCCTCTCCTATGAACTTTTCTCTAGTCGATATGTCCTTCAGTGATATGCTTCTATCAACAAGGAAGTTGAGAGAAGTTGCTGTTTTATACAGCTGGTTGTCATGGTTACTGCTCTTGAACTTTTTAACAGCATGACACAATCTTCCCGCTGATACCTTGCATGCTGTCATCTTTATTTCATTCATCTTTTTAATTGAAACGCTCGAGATGTTTTTTTTTCTTCATTGAATACACAAACAAATCCGGCAACAGCTTAGCTTGCTATGTTTGTTTTTTTCCACTTTCCTACTACTTAACCTCTTCCAAGAAATGAATATCAAAACACCTCGTTATCTAAACTAACTTGCGTTATTGTTCTTTATTTGCGTGATTGAGTTGTGTTAAGGCGACGCCAGAAACACGATCATATGGAGCCGAAACGTAGTCAGAAGTAATCGTATCGTAGTCAGAGAGAAAGGTTTGGGAAAGTAACAGAGAGGAGGAAAGTACTAAAACTCTCGTCTCCATGGAAAAAGTGTTCTCTCCCAGGTCTCCTCAACTCAGGCATCAATCGTCACCCAGCCAGTGGAGGAGACAGTCATCAAAGAAAGAGTGAACTCCAAGGGACATGGGGTGACGGAATGATGGGAAGATATCCAGTCTCAATACAAGGTAAAACAGCCTCCTAGTAACGTCCCTCCACCCCGACATGAGCAGTGCAGCAGCCATGGACCAGATCTTCCCCCTTGGTGATTGCCGCCAGAACTTCAATATATTTTACCAAACGAGCTTACTGCAGACTTAATGGAGGAAAACAAATTTTTGTAAAAGTAGCGGGTAGGCAGGAGCAGAACTTAGTGAAATTACTTTAAATATCTCATTTAATCGTTAATTTCCTGGACAGAAACGCGGGTGGGAACCCAGCAAATTGCTTCATGATAACCATGTTTACACGTAATTATAACCATGTAAATATATCTAAGGCTAAAAGATGGGAAATACTATTTTTACGTGACGACTGAGCTGCAGATAAGTAAACAAAAAATATTATTATTATTATTATCATTATTATTGTTATTGTTATTGTTATTAATATTAATATTATTATTATTACTATTATTGTAATATTATTATTATTATTATTATTATTATCATTATTATTACCTTCAGGCTTGCTGTGGATATGTTGTGCAAGGAAAACTAATAACATGACAGACAACTCTGCTGTAAAAACTAAGGCGCGTGACAGGTGAAAATATAACACACTGGAGATCTCATGAACAAAGTTTCTAATGAGGGAAAATATTAGAAGAGGATAATGTGTTTAACAGTGAAGTTCAAAAAACACTATTCTTGCATCTGATTATCTCTGACTTACGTTAAAAATGAAGATTAAGCAAAGCCTTATGAGTTAACGAGGACCGAAGGCTTAGATTATCAGTGACAATGGTAATGGAACAGAGCTCGGTCATACTATTTCAAGTTTTTTTTGACAACTCAGTAAATACGAGTGGGGCGACTTTTTTGTACATGCTTACCTTTCAAAATGTAAATTATCAACTTGGTCCCTGGCATCAAAAGCCTAGCTCCTCTTCATACAGACACAAAATTATTAGTGCTGACAGAGGAATATTTATGTTCTACTAATGTGTGTGTGTGTGTGTGTGTGTGTGTGTGTGTGTGTGTGTGTGTGTGTGTGTGTGTGTGTGTGTGTGTATGCGTGTGCGTGTGCGTGTGCGTGTGCGTGTGTGTGTGTGTGTGTGTGTGTTGGAAAAAAGCGTCGTGCAGGAAAGATTTATGAGTTAGTCTTTGGAAATCGTATACTAAAAAATATAATAAATTAACAAAAAACACATTCAAGAAGAGAATAGAAGTCAACATATAATGGATGGTTTTTCGGACAGTAAGGATGACATTGCCATCTGAGTTCTGTCTTATTACATCCTTATAATCAGTCCATATTTATAGTTGTTATTGCAGAGAAACTTCGATGATAAGTATTTTCAATATGCTGACAAACCTTTATAGTTTCTACCTTTATAAGTATTGCAAATTATCGTTATTTTTTTCTGAATTATTTAAAGTATTCATTAACGGCGAAGCAGGTCACATTTTTCCCTTTGATACCAACAAGGAAGCAGCAGTTAATTAAATATTCAAAAACTCGTATACATTCTAGTAGTGTACAAGCGCTTTGACACAGGATCGAGTACTACTTAGGACAAAAAGGGAAAAAACAGGTAACGTGAAACAACAGCGTAAAAAAATGCTTCGTCATACTATATACTTAATGAAGGTAAACGACGATGAACTAATGAACTTCTGCCGGTTACAATTAATAAAGTATGATTTATGTTCGTTGTCTTCTCCATTATTGATGTTTCGGCTTTAAAATTCTGGCTTGATTTACCGATTTTTTCCTCTTTCTATAGTGTTGTCGCTCCTTCTGGCAAAACTTGACCGCCAATACTTCATGCATGTCCATCATTTACGTACATAATCATTAGTTAAACAATTTATGATTTATTTTTGTTCTTTCGTCTACATATTTCCAGTCATTGAACTTTATAACCAAGAGTTTTATTTCCATCATTCCAGGAAGTCATTGGAACGGTGAACGGTGATAATATAACTTTAATTTCAAGCTGCAGTAAAAAACATTTCTACCTTCTTCTCCTGGTCAGTCGTGGGTAAAAGCAGTAATTCTAAGGAGCCACAAGAGCAGACAGCCACTACCATCCACCTTCTCTCCTTCTTCCGGGCATTTAAGACGCCAACAAAGCCTTTCCAGTTAACAAAGACAGGTATCAGGTTCAGCCAAAAGGAGGCTTTGATTTCACAGCCAAGGACACCATTAGTTTTCACCTGTGCGAGTGAAGCAGAAAGAACGGTATTGAATGTCGCTCAGGTAAAGACAAACTGACCATCTTAATGACTTACCTTTTTCTCTCCTCTTTATCCTTCCTTACACAACTCAAAGTGGGGAAGGAAGGAGAGGAGAGAAAAGGAAAGGAGAAGAGGAGAGAAGAGAAGAGGAATAAAAATGAGAAAAGAAAAGGGATGGATAGGAGGAAGGTAGAAGACGGAAGAAGCAACGAAAAAATAGAGTGAAAGAAAAATTATGATTAACAAATAATAATGAAAGAAAGCGGAAAGAAAGAGAGATAATAATATCACAGAAGAGATCTTTATTTAGCAGACTTCATAATTTCCCAAGAGAGACAAGAAATGTAGGAAGGCAAAAATAAAAAAAATGAAAATTAAAAAAAACTGCTACACCAACATTGCAGAAGCCAAACAAACAAGAACACACCACACACCACACACCACACACACCACACACACACACACACACACACACACACACACACACACACACACACACACACATACACACTGACTGACCTCAACGAACACAAAAATAAATACAGAGAGAGAGAGGGAGAAGGAAAAACAAATCACACTAATCACATAACTCATTCACTTCGTACCCTCCACACTACAGAATATTTCCCCCAACCCTTGTCAACCTTATTTTTTCATGTGCTCTGGATTTTTGGATGTTGGTTGGTTGGTGCAGTGGTTAATTGGTTGGTTGGGGCAGCAAAGAGGAGGAACAACGTACAGTAAGAGGGTAGAAAGAAGGAGGGAGGGAGGGAGGGAGAGAGAGAGGGAGGGAAGGAGGGAGAGAGGGAGGGAGGGAGGGAGAGTGTAAGGGCATATCAACCGGGCACTCACGTCCTCTCACGATTCGACGCTGGTAATGGAATGGACCGAAATAACACTATAGGGAAGGAAGTTCACGTAGATTACAGGAAACGCGAGGGAAAGTTAGGGACGTAAGGGGCAAAGGGACAAGGGTTTCTCTCTTTGTAGCCTAACCTTATCAACAGCCTCCTTCTCCTCCTTCTCCTTCTTCTTCTTCTCCTTCACCAGGACCTCAATCCACCCTTCCTGATGCCCTGAAGGAAGAGGAAGGAAGGAGGGAGAGAACATGGAGCTGGTTCTAGGACACTCTACATCAGATAACGTGACCATTTTCTTGGGTGAGGTTACGCGGCTCTTTCTGTTTTTTTTCTTCCCTTGAATTAGGGAATGGATGGAAAATGTATCGTAGGAGATTATCGTAGTGTGTGTATTTACCGAGATAACGTTATTGTTTTGTATATATTTATTTATTTATTTTGGTGTGTGTGTGTGTTTTTAAAGTGTGATTTAAGTATAGATTATATAAAGGACATAGAAACGCGCCCACCCGAGACACTCTATAACAACTATTACCACTATTCTCTATGGGTTTTCTGAGCATTATTTTCTTTGCATCTTACTATTTTTTTTATGACTTAATTCCTTCCTTACTTTCTGCCTATTTTACATCCTTCCTTCCTTCTTTCTTTCCTTCCTTCCTTCCTCTCTTCCTTATTTTGGTGCCTTGTGCAGTCATTAGTATCTACTGTCCACATTCTTGCATATTTATAATCACAACACACACGCACACGCACACGCACACTCCCCCCCCACCACACACATAACGGTAAAAATATAAATCTTGCCATTTCCACAAGACGGCAGGCAAGCGAGGGAAAGAGGGAAGAATGACCTGCCACAACCACCACCACCACATTTACTAACGCCACACCACCATCACCTACACAGCCACGAGGTCTGTCATTGGTTGTGGCTGTGAAGAAATAATGTGCCAATGCAAGGAATATTTGGCAACGTCTGGAGAGAATGGTGTATGTGTGTATGTATGTGTGTGTGTGTGTGTGTGTGTGTGTGTGTGTGTGTGTGTGTGTGTATTTTTTATCTAGTACACAGGATCTGAATTTGGTTTGTATTGTCACGTCTCCAATTAATGTTTTCTTTATACTTTATACTTTTTTTTTTATTAGTCCCGTTATGTTTGAAACTCACGAATGTTCTTTGATCGTTCATTACTCTCGCCTCCAACTCGTTCCAGGCTTCAAAAAAAAAAACATTTCAAAGTGTCATTCCTTTTTATTTTATATTTTAGAAACCAACTGAATTTCTTCATATCCTTTACACGTCTGGTGTTTCTTATTTCGTATTCATGCTCTTCTGTTCTTCCATCATGTCTCATCAACACCTCCTCTCTATCCACTCGTTCCAGCCCCTTTACTGCTTTGAACACCCGGATTAAATTTCCACTCTTTCCCTTTTTCCCATACTCTCCCCTTGTCGTAAAATAACATAACTTTTTGTTCTGTCTCTCCTCCTTTCTTTCCTCAACTAGCTGCCATTTCTGTGAACCCTCTCTGTACTACCTTCCCTAGATCGTTTGTGAGTTTTCAGATGTAGTGATCACGACATTGCTTCCCTAACTACTTTTTCACTATAGATTTGTCAAAATGGTCATGATAGTAATAATAACAATCATAGTAATTATAATGGTAATGATAATAATGATAATAACAATACCATTATTATTATTTATATTATTATTTATATCATTGTTGTTATTACTATTACTATTATTATCTTTATTATCATTATTATTACTATTATTAGTTATTATTATCATTATTATTATTATTATTATTATTATTATTATTATTATTATTATTATTATTATTATTATCATTATTTCCATCATCATTATTACTATTATTACCATTATTGTTATTATAATAATAATTGTCATCAATATCATTATTGTTACTGACAATTAAATAACATGAAAACATCGTAAATTATAAGCAGACAAATTAAAAAAATTATCATAACAGGTATACATTCATTACCACCTGGATAGTCTGACACATAGTCTATCTAGGTGGTAATAAATATATTTGTGGTGGTGGTGCTGGTGGTGATGGTGGTGGTGGTGGTGGTGGTTCTGGTGGTGGCGGTGGTGGTAGTTATTAGTAGAAAAGTAAATCTCAGCGGTCGAGACATACACACGCTCTAAGGAAACAATAAACAATCGTAAGCCACATCAACAAAGGAGTGTGTGGCGTTGAGGTCCAAAGGGAGACATCAGGGCCCAGCAAGCAAAGGGACGCCGCTTGAACACTAAGGCGGAGTAAGTAAGTGTCTATACCAGGAAGGGGAAGAAAGGGATGGTGACTAAACTAAAGAAGGTTTCATTCCACACTGGTGACAGAACACATAAGAAATTAGAGAAATTGTGGCCATTAAATTTTACACTGACTTGTTTGTTTTGATGATGTAATGCATTGGCTTCCATCTCAGTGTTTCAAAGGACGATCTAAGGTTAACACAGACATTCTCCTCCGCCTGTCATGTTTTGTTTTATGATGTGTGCATTGTGTGGCTCAAATCACACTTGTCAATGGTGCACTTTGAGAAACTGTTGTGTTATCTATTGTGATTTTACTGCTACCAATAAGTATCTAAATTTTCCTTGTTGTTTAAGTATCAAAGGTATACTTCATTTAATCTGTTCATTTGAGACCACATGAATCATCACGACATTTGATTGGATAAATACGAACGCTACCAATCAGAGGTAATGTGGTAATAAGCCTTAAAAGCTTTTAAAAATTCCACCTGCTAACACAACTGCTGCTGATATTCGTGTGCGAGTATAAATGAAATCACAAACACGTTTTTCCCTGCACAAAAATCTGTTGTACTTGAAAAAAAAAAAAAAAAAGTGTGCCATTTACTTTTCTGAGGAGTTTTGTGTTTTTATACTTTTTTCCCTTCTAAAGGTCAAAGACATATGGTGATAACATCATTTCTTTTCTAATTAGTTGCTTGTCGGAACTTGGCGTGATCGGCAAGAGGTTGTGTAAAAGTGAGAAAATTATTTTAATTCTGAGTTCGGCCAAAACATGGGAGATCAAAGGTTCTTAGAAGCTTATGAAGTAAACGGTTGCCATAAAGATTTTGTAAACGTGAGTGAAATCATTAAGAATAGACAAATCACCACCTGCTGCTACGGTAGGAAAATGTTCCCTTGGAGGTACTAGCTGCTGGAGGGAGGGTGAGGGGGCGCTGCAAGCTTGTTGTTGTGCCCTTAACAGTGTCCTCTGTAATCCTTTCCTTTCCTGTCTCAGTTACACAACAAGGCAATAACAGAATACACAAGACTTGTTATTCTTCACACTACACTACAATAACATCAGCTATTTAAAGAAATTTTACTTCAAAGTTTAAAAACAAACATTTGGCCATTAATGCATCTAAGGATTGGATCAAAAATGCACCCAGGTCAGACCACTACCAAGGTAACAACAGTAACAGGTGTTCTGATACATCTCATCTGGTAGATTGACATTAACAGTTGTACACTTCAGGGTTATCTCTTTCTAATATTCCTCAATGATCTCAGTCGAACTTAGTGCTTACCTACTTACTCTCGTTTCGACAAGTTAACCTGTATCTGTTAAAAGCTGCAAGATAATGATCTAAGTAGCAATTAAGTTACTTACAGAGAGGCACTACAAAACTCCAGATTTTTCTGTAGTTTCTGAATGGAGCCCAGCACAGCAACCCTCATGTTTAATGCCTCAAAAACCCAATTATTTCATCTAATACGAGATATGACCTGTCAGACAATAAATCCGCTTTTTTAGTAACACAGTTGACCGCTTCGCACATTGATATTATTTATTTATTTATTTATTTATCGTTGTTACCCGCTGTTCGTTCATATATCATTGTTTACCAGCATGAGCAAAATTACGCATCGTGGGATATTTTGGTATTTTCTGTTGGGTAATGGGAGGCAGTGGGAAAATATATATATATTTTTTTTTTAAACTCATACTAATTACAGCAGCCCTAGTACCATACATTCATTATTGTTACTTTTATTGCTCATATTTCCTTCATATTTATAGTCTAATAAATCTGGCAGCAATATGAGGCTCACGATTTGTCGCTGGAATCTGACACGATTACATGAAGACTTCCTTTGTTTTAAGTAACCTTTCATTACGTATTACATCATTAAAATCGTAGAAAATAGTGGAGACATCAAAAATGAGAAGCAATGAGTGAAATGATGCGTAGAAAATGAGATAAAAAAGCAAATAAAGGATGGGAGACTCAGCTATGTAATATCCGTGTGTCATTTACTTTCCTACTTC
>JAXIVD010002716.1:30000-35000 GCA_036785275.1 Cancer borealis
CGATGCTTCCTCCACTGAATGTTGTGGTGTTGGTAGCTGACTGTGCTTTGTTTGAACACAGAGAAACAGAGATAAAGAGAGAGAGAGAGAGAGAGAGAGAGAGAGAGAGAGAGAGCGAATATATGCGAAACATATGAATTATGCTTTGCTCTACTATCTTTTTTCATATATCCTTTACTCAAAACTTTCACTCACTCACCTTATTTATTCATCATCATTTATAAAAGTTCGTGTTCCGTATATTCTTTCCCAGCGTTTCTCAGCTTCCAAGGTGATACACTCGCTCCTCACCTTCCTTGTATACTTCTCATTTAAAGGGAAGACCAGAATACAACCTCAAACCTTCCATCTCATTCTGGTTCCTGCTCTAACTGGTTGCCTTAATTTTCTCTCTTTCTCTCTCTCTCTCTCTCTCTCTCTCTTTCTGTCTATCTCTTTCTCTCCTCCACTTAGCTGCAATGCCGTTTCTTAATATCGTCTATGCTATTTTCACGGTTCTTGCACCACTGAATTTGCCGACTGTCTGCCTCGCCTCGCCCTTTCCTCCACTACCTTATTGCAGAGAATTTACTTTTCCTCCTCATGTCTTTTCCTTGTCTGTCCATTTTCTTGACGCACAGTTAATCAAAGACTTTATTCGTGTACCCAATCTACTCACTAACTCTCAACTACACGTAGTCTGCCTTCAACGAGCTGATTTTTTTGTTTCCATTTTCTTTTTCCTTCCGTACTAATTACATTCTTGCAGGAGGAAAGTATCAGGCCATGTCAGGATGAAAATTGGCTTCTGTTGTTCGGAATTCCAGTGTTATTTGCTTGTCGGAAGGCCATTCAAGTAAGATTTTTTAGTTTCTGATTAGTTTGGCACATTTGGCTCATCTTTGCCTCTAAGTATATACAAAAAAACAAGAAAAAAACCCCAGCTACCTTCTTTGAGTTCGGATTTTTCTTTATTTCTTATTTTCAAGCATTTTTATTTTATTTTGGAGTTGTTGAAAATACGTTAAAAGGTTTCTCCTTCATAAATCTCTCTTCATTCAACTCGTCTCGTTTTATAGATGTAATCCGCTTCCAATCCAACACGAGATTCGTCATCTGGTTCCAAAGTATATTTAATCCGGTAATCTCCTTCCCTCTCTCTCTCTCTCTCTCTCTCTCTCTCTCTCCCTCACTCCCGCATTGGTGTTCATTACTTCACGTATTAAACTAAACTTTCTTTCTCTTTTTTTCTTCACACTCCCATTGTTAGTCTATTCATCTGTCTGACTGTTTATTTTTGTAATTGTTTATGTATCTCTTTTTACCTGTCATCTTTTTTTCTCTCTCCCTCTCGTGTGTCTGTCTATCTGTCTGTCTGTCTGTCTCTCATCCCACACAGTTTAGTAGTTTGGAAAGAAAGCGAAGAAAAGTTGAAACAGTTTCCTCTTAAAAGTACAGATAAGGACTTTCACAGGAGGAAGCGGAGGAAGAAGGGAGAAAAGATGGAGGAAGTGAAAGACGAAGTTATTTCAGATGACTATTTCAGACGACACTTCTTTATTTTTATTTTTTTGAAGATATAAGCATTTCCATTTATGTTAGGGTAGAGTGTTATGTATATCTATGAAACATGAACTCAACCTAAAATAGAATAAAAAAGGAGAAGCACATCAAGAATAACGACCATATAATAAAAACAACAATAACAACAACAACAACAACAACAACAACAACAACAACAACAACAACAACAACAACAACAATAACAACAATAACAACAACCAGTTAGCTGAGGGGTATTGCGGGAACAGGATAACTAACACAGGTAGTCAGTTCAGGTACGGAAGGTGTGAGTTGGGTTTATTGAATCGGGAGGCGCGCATTGAGTTAACTCCGTGTACCCCATTACACCGTCGCCCTTACTGAGTGGTGGTGGTGTGGGAAGCGACACTGGCCAAAATGAACCCCCTCAAGGATTCACCACCACTACCACGACACCACACACCTACCTACCCCACTACCACCAGTACCAATTGTCATCCCCACCACTATTAGTACACTACACCTGCTGAACTACCACCACCATCAGTACAAAAGACATTTATTAACCCCGTCACCCTACCTCACCACCTTCCACCAAATTTAGATTACATGTGACACCAAGGAAGTGGCCCTCCCTGTGCCATAGTATCACCCTTTCCATTCACGTCCTTATCCTCCCATTAAATGTTTACCCTCAGCTCTCAACTCATCCCATCTACTCTATTCCTGTTCATCCTTCCCCCTTTCCCTCTTACTTTACCTGGATGTTAATTAAGACCCGGCACTAAGTTAGCTCCTGGTTCGTATGTGTGTTCAAGGGTGCGAAAGTTTCTACCGCACCTCGTGTTGTTAATGACGGAGTGTGTGTGTGTGTGTGTGTGTGTGTATGTGTGTGTGAGTGTGAGTGTGAGTGTGAGTGTGTGTGTGTGTGTGTGTGTGTGTGTGTGTGTGTGTGTGTGTGTGTGTGTGTGTGTGTGTGTGTGAATGGCGCTGTGGTATGGTGATTAAAGCGCTCCACTCAAAACCAAGCGATCCCTGGTGCAAATCAACAGTCAAGCAGAGACAATTTAGGTACATCTTGCTTCACGTTGTAGTTTCTGTTCACTAAAAGGCGGAGAGGTACGAGACTTAGATTGAGCTGTGATTTTGCAACCTGCCAGGAGGGGAAACCTATCAATTCTGTCCTCCTGCTTGTATTTGTTTCAGCAGGAGAGGAAGACCAACAATCCTACCCTACTGCATGTGTGCGTGTGCGTGTGCGTGTGTGTGTGTGTGTGTGTGTGTGTGTGTGTGTGTGTGTGTGTGTGTGTGTGCGTGTGTGTTTGTGTGGGGGTGGGGGTGTATGTAATAGGAGTTGCCTTGTGTAGGTCAATTAGCAG
The DNA here is from genome assembly GCA_036785275.1 of Cancer borealis. Taxonomy (NCBI): domain Eukaryota; kingdom Metazoa; phylum Arthropoda; class Malacostraca; order Decapoda; family Cancridae; genus Cancer; species Cancer borealis. The sequence goes on from JAXIVD010002716.1 coordinate 32,901, forward strand.
CCTCTTGCAGTCTCCTTATTTTCTTGTTATGTAATCACCAAGGTCATACTGTATTCCTGTAATTTTCTCAGTTAAGGTTCCTGAAATAATTACTGTAACTGTTGTCATAATTGTTGGTGGTATTATAGCAAATTTCATCTCGATGTTAACCTTTTCCAGTCTTCATGTAATCAAAATTTATACACACGGATCATCTGTGTTCAAAATTATTATAATCACAATTGTGCCATGAACAAAGAAAATCTAGAAGGTTCGTATGATATACCTATTATTTTTATATATTTTTTATATGATGATTTTTAAAGTATTTGATCCATAACATCAATGATTTCCTTCGTCTGTGCTGATTGTGCGTAGGTGACCTGAGGCTTAACACTCCTCCTAAATCCTGTCTCTTTGAGTGGTTGTCTGGTTGGCTTTTGTTCAAGTTTTGGTTTATCTTCTACAGAGAAACTTTGAGGAAACTTCCTACTTACTGACTAATGGTGAAGTAATAACTAACTTTCTCGTTCCTGTGTTCTATATTCTAGTCTAGTTATTGCACTGCACCCTTATAAAGAAAGCCTCGCCTCACCTGCGGCCTTCCAACACCTACTGAAACACCCACCATATTCCAGGGGCACCTTTGCTTTTTTTGTATCTTTATAGACAGATAATCCTATATCATATAATTCTGCTTCTAATACTATATTGTGGTATAATGATGTAGTGGCGGGTTGTGGTGTTTTATGTATGTGTATATATGTATGTTTATGATTATACACGATGGAAGTTCACTCGCTATGACGCTATGATTAAAAATAGACCTTTGCGTCCTGGATGGTGCAGTGAGGTGATGAATGGTGATGAAGGTGTTTATTAAGGATGGAGGATGATGGTGATGCTGGGGATGAATGGTGGTGATGGGGGTGAGGAATGGTAAGTGGTGGGGGTGAAGGGAGAGTAGTAAGTAGTAATGGCGATGACCAGGTGATGGGTGTTTATAGGATGACAAAGTAAGGATTGGTGATGGAATAGGTGGGTGGTGATAGGTATTTTGGATAGTAATGGGGTAATTGTGGTAATAGGGTTGGTAGTCAAAACAGATACATGAACGGAGACCTTCAGTAATTTCATCCTGTTGTCTTTACACACAAAAAAAAAAAAATCATTTCTCCCTCCCTCACCCTGAAGCTGAGTCACTTACATACAACTGACAGTTTCCCACACGTGCTGGGTGCCACACGACAAAAAGGAGATTGCACTGCCCCATAAACTTAAAACTAGACATTTTTGTTTTGAGAACTTGAAATATTACAAATCTTCTAAGAAAATTTGTCACACATACTCTCTCCCTTCAAATCCACACCTCCTATCGCATTCTGTAAATTATATATATATATATATATATATATATATATATATATATATATATATATATATATATATATATATATATATATATGATCATGACTGACTGAATCACGCCTTCTACTGAAATGGTTTCAAAGAAGTTATTATTGTTTCTCTCTGCCTATGAGTTGGAAGTAACCCATAATTTCTTATTCCTGTAAGTCACTATGGAGTATAATCGCCCTTTTTCCTTCAACTTATCAATCTCTACTTCCAGTCTTTCTGAAGCCTTCGAAACTATGGATATTTATGAAGATTCTCAATATATTTTGTCTTATCGACAGTAAGGATTCCATCTGATGTACTGACATTCTCCTGCTTTTCTTTAAGGAACGATAGTCATCCTCTTTTAAGTAAACCCATAAACGTATGAAAACGTTCGATGTGGTTTGGCTATGTAAACAAATTAGATCATATCTTTCCTATAAACATTTTGCATTATTTTTTTTTTCATCATCGGTAAGGAAGATATATTGTTTCAGGTCAACCATCCATATTGTCATGGTTTGTTCTTAAGGGAGAAAATGCGCGTTTCAATATCAACACAACCACAAAAAACTAACTATTTACAACTTTCTATCTTAATCCAAATTCTGTCCGGGGAATAAAGAAAAGCTGGAAATAAAATGGATGACGGGAAATTTGATAGACATCAATCCAATTACAGGTTTTCAAGAACTGAAATATAATCTTACCAAGAAACCATTG
>JAXIVD010002716.1:40000-47500 GCA_036785275.1 Cancer borealis
CTCAATTGAATTTTTTACTACAGCATCTCACCTCCCAATACTCTCTTGCTCTTGCTCTCGCTCTCTCGCTCTCTCGCTCTCACACACACACACACAGACATACACACACACACACACACACACACACACACACATACAAACACACACACACACACACACACACACACACACACACACACACACACACACACACACACACACACACACACACACACACACACAACACGTGGACCCCATCAGGACCCACCACGGAAAGTAACAAAAGGTATTTACTTACACCCATCGTTAGACGCAGGTGGCAAATGAGATCATGAATTATTCTCGAGGAACCTAAAAAAACCAACACCAACTTAAATGAGGGAGCGAGAAAAGCAAGGAAGCTAAATGGACCTGTTTCAGACGGTCATAAAATAGACTCAGAGAAAGGTGAAGCGTACAATCATGCAATACGTAGAAGAAGAAAAAATTGCGTAAAAGACTTCTATGTATGAAAACAGAGAGGAAGAGAGGAGAGAGAGAGAAGATAAAAATAAAGGGGAGAAAACAGGCTCAATTCTACTCAGGCTTCTCTCTCCCTCCCATCCGTCAAATGTGTGCCGACGGACGGTCTCTCCTTACCCTCCCTCCTCTTAAAGCTGGCCCTCCTACCTTCCTCTACTCCTTGCGGCAAATTAACGCATCTCTCTTCCTATCGTGTTCTGCTGACGCTTTTGTCTGATTTAATCTTTGAAGGAGGAGCGTGATATCAGGTCTGGCGAAGCTGTGACAATCTGGCCAAGTATTTCCCAAGGTTATTAAATGTACTTACGACTTGGATTGGTATTACGTATTCGTATCGTACTCGAATGCACTGAGTTTAACATTTATTTTTTGATTCACATTGGCAGCTGAATATTCTTTTGAAAATCGGATTACCTGCATCTGCATTATATTTGTAATGAAAAAAATTACATAAATATTCAGCTTTTTAACTGATGTAAGCTCCAACATCTGACGTGCTACATTTTGCTTATTTTACTTCTTTTTTCACTCCCCTTACATGACACTAAGATGTGAGAGCGGGGAAAGGTGACGCAAATGAATAAACTTTCCCTTTATATATACTGTGAATAAATTACTCGAATGTGAGTGTAATTATTTCTATACATGTTCAAAGTTATTTTAGTTGTTAGATTTTAGTACTGCACGATATCCTTATTAAAACAAAAGTTATTAAGGGTCAGACCTTATAACTTTTAGTTCATAATTTCAAAGCAAATATAAGTATGTTGCCTCTTGCTCGGAGTCGCATTCACACCATGGAAACTATTATGGTTATGAGGTAGTTAAATGTTTTAATTTTAAAGAAACACTGAACACAAAAATTACGAACACGGCAAAAGAGTGAATAAATATGCATTGCTATCATGCTTTCGTTGTAATTTGATTTCATTCACACTTGATGAGCGAGGAAGTTGTACAACACACACACACACACACACACACACACACACACACACACACACACACACACACACACACACACACACACACACACACACACACACACACACACACACACAATGTTATTAAACGCTCATATTAACGAGGGAAACAATCAGGAAATAACCCACGTGTTTCCTTGTTCCCTTGACCTTCTTATACAGTGTACTCATTGAACTAAAAACCTCGAGTCACAAATGTAAGATAACAAATGTGACACACTTATATAGATGTACATATATAGCAACACTGTATGTACTCTAAACAGGACACTACTTTCCTCTCGCTCAGATGGCTTCTCTAACTCAACAAATATACCACCATAAAGGAACCGTCTCTCTCTTGTACTGACACACACAGGACCAGCAGCGGCCTTGCAGGGTTGCTCTCAAGTGTCACGCATTGATGACTCGCGACTCTCAGTAAACTTTTAGATTCTTGAAGAGGACTTGTAACCCAGTATACAGTACATCACCACCACCACCACCACCACACTGGGGAGTCACGGCTTTGTGTCTGGTATTCATATATTCATCACCAACAGCTTGATGTATGTATGTATGTATGTATAGTTAAGGCTTTTTATTTCCCCTATGTCTATATTTCTCCTACTGTCCTCTTTACAGGGTCTGGCGATAAGCGGGATTTTTTTTTTTCTTATTTAATTTTTTTTTCCCTTTTAATGCAGAAAAAAAGTTACTTATTTTACTCCAGATGGATTATGAAATTTACCGCATCGTGTTTTCAAATACTTCCGGTGATCATTTGGGATTAAAAAGGATGAATTGACAGAGGATGTTAGAGAGAAAATGTAGAGAGAGAAGCAAAAAAAGCGGTCACAAAAACTTAACCTAACTAGCTAGTCTACTCATTATAACCACTTCAACCACCTTAATTACAATCACCCTCATTATACTCACCATTCACTGTCCCTCACGCACGCAATGCCTTCCACAAACACTGATAAAACAAAACAATTTAGTCGCCTTCACACAGCATCCTTCCTCCTCCTGTCTGTGGGATTGACTGAGGTGTCACGTTTTCTTTCATAGCGTCACCCCCCAACACGGCCTCCTGACGCACCTCGTTCTCGTCGCTGATTGGTGCATGAGTCCAGCTATCACGTGATCATTCCCTATTGGTGATTGGCTAACGAGTGTAGGCAGGCCAGAATCACGTGATACTTTTAACTACTAATTTATCTTTAACGTGAGACTCTTATGATATGAGGTGTTTCAATTGTGTATCAATAGAGGTGTATAGATAATAGTAAATAAAATAAACTTCTTATAAAGCAAATCGGAACACACACACACACACACACACACACACACACACACACACACACACACACACACACACACACACACACACACACACACACACACAAACACACACACAAAAATTACATACGTAGATACATACATAGATAGATAGATAAATAGAAAGATTGATAGATAGATATAGATTAGAGACATGGCAGCAACCAGAGTAGTGCGAGGTGGGGTTGAGACCAAGCTTCACCTGCACGACGTGGTAGTAACACCTTGAATACGTGAACTTGGACTTTATATTCACAGTCACTACACACCAAATATACCTGTCCTATTAAAGACACGACATTGCTTTTCATTAAACTCTCAGACAAGGTTTTCTTCAGGTGACAGCTTGTAATCCTCAGAGACGACACAGGTGTGGAGAGTGCGAGGAGCTTAAGCTTTTTTAAATCAGGTATTGTTCTGCGCAATATGTGAAGGGCTAGAATGCACATAACCTTCAACCCGCTGTTTCAACACACACTTTGTACATACACCGAACATTTAATACTAACAACACTTTTGCACCAACTATGCTTTGCTTTCACTACTAATTACCGAGGCAGTTTGCATTAGATTGTTCCAAATTTACAGAAATTCTCTGCAACACTGAGTCTGACAGTACGATAAGCGCTTTCGAAATTACATTAACCGTGGACATCCTTGTCACATTTCCTGATGCACTTTTTAGTATAACATATTGTACAAAATGTTTGCTTATGTGCATGGACAGGGTACTGGAATAAGGTAGAGGCAATATATCACTCACAATACTTTCCGTTTGAAAAAAGACTTATGGAGATACGATGCATGTTAATCAACCTTCGTGAGAAATTGTTATGTATGATCAGACTTGTTTCCTTATCTATTGCTGCGCCATGAGACTCTGACGGCATGCATGAACAAAGATATTAGCCTTCAGAAGTCATTCAGAACATTCACCAAACATTTTCACCTCCCAGTAGTATGGGTCTGCAGCAAGATGGTGGACACATTAGCATCCCCGTCACTGCCAGACTCTACTCTTCCACGGCTGCTGGAAGTCCCGCGTTAATGTTAGGAAAAACGACTCTCTCCCCAAGATTGTTGCCAGAATACTCACCTTGCCGCGGGTTTGGTGACTCCTGTGCTTTGCTGTGATTCAGTGTGGCATTTTGTCTACTTCCGTGTTGAATCATGTTAAGTAAGCACTGAAGATTTATGATGATGATGATGATAATTTTGATGACAAGGTTTATATCCACAACAGTGATCATTTCACACACAGCCTTCCTTCTATCTAGCTTGCATTACCTACACATACCTACACAATACTTACACTAACCCCTACACAACTTACCAATCCCACGCACACTGCCGTACACAACACAACCTGTAACTTACCTGAACAATTCATACTTACACACATCATTCAACGCTTGTACACACGCCTCCCTCAACACCTGACTCCCCCCACCCACCCCAAAAAAAAAGTGCGTGCAATACCCAATGAGTCGTTAAATGCAAAGTGGTTTTAGAGACTATAATGTCAACCAAAATATCAGACCTTAAAAATGCATTGTGTTGGAATAGTGAAGGCAAGTTAAAAGTGTTCCTGAAAGTTGATACGGGATGAGTAGACAACTAAAAATTACTATTAAATAAAGTAACAGAGAAGCAATTAATTAAGGTGTCCACGTAGTACATTCCAGGTTCTTATTATCTATCCGATATTTAAGGTTTTCTCCCTCCTCTGTGAACTTAGCCAAGAACACCCTCCGTCCTTCTCACCTTAACTTTTCTTATCATGTGTGTATTTTACGGATTCACATTTTATTTATATTTTTTTTTTACATTTTTTTTCATACACTTCCAGCCAAAAAAAGGGGGAAAAAAAATGCAGAAATAGTAAATATACGGGAACCAATTTCTCTGGATTTGCATCGAAACGAGCTTGTTTTGTGTACTAATTTTTTTTCAGCATATTATGGTCCGCAGGAATGTACGATGTATAAACCGCCTGATTGGATAGACAAAAATTATTAACAAAAAAAAAAAAAAAAAAAAAAAAAGATAATTTCTCCTTTCCTTTATGAATTTTAATCGCGAAACATCCAACAATTTTTTTTCTGATAAAGGAGAAACACACAAAACACACACACACACACACACACACACACACACACACACACACACACACACACACACACACACACACACACACACACACACACACACACACACACACACACACACACACACACACACACACACACACACACACAGACACACACACACACAGACACACACACACAGACACAGACAGATACACATAACAACAAACAGACACAGACAGAAGCAGATAAACAAGACAAAAACGGAAAAAACAGACACGGAGAAAAACAACACAAATATGTAAATGTGTGTGTGTGTGTGTGTGTGTGTGTGTGTGTGTGTGTGTGTGTGTGTGTGTGTGTGTGTGTGTGTGTGTGTGTGTGTGTGTGTGTGTGTGTGTGTGTGTGTGTGTGTGTGTGTGTGTGTGTGTGTGTGTGTGTGTGTGTGTGTGTGTGTGTGTGTGTGTGTTTGCTATTGCTATTACTACATCTTTATCGAATTTCATTACGAAACAAATGTGAATAAATTGAAATAAAAATAAAAACTTTTACACATTTGATTAAATTTCCTGAAAGGTGGAAAGAAAAAAAAAACACGTTTGTATCGTTGAGAAAGTCTTGAATATTACACGGTGGGAAGGTGAGCATCTCTCTCTCTCTCTCTCTCTCTCCTCTCTCTCTCTCTCTCTCTCTCTCTCTCTCTCTCTCTCTCTCTCTCTCTCTCTCTCTCTCTCTCTCTCTCTCTCTCTCTCTCTCTCTCTCTCTCTCTCTCTCTCTCTCTCTCGTCAATCTTTCCCTCCTCCTTGACACTTTCCTCCTCTCTTCCCTTTCCTATTGCGTGACTTTTTTCCTCGTCTCTTCTCCTCTTCCCCTCCGTCCACTTCCTTCCTCCTCCACACTTTTCCTTTTCTTCTTTGCCGGTCACTATCTCGCCCCATCGCCTCCCCGCCTTTTTCACCTCTTCATTCCACACTCTTCCCTACGACTTTCTCTCTTTCTAAGTAACGTTTTCTCCTTCTTCTCATCCTTCTTTCTTTCTGCCACGAAGGTTGATCTCCTTCCTTTCTCAAGTTTTGTAATAGTTTTTCTTCTACAGACAATACTATTTTCTCTCTTTATTTTTTTTCTTCTCTCTCTCTCTCTCGTTCTCTCTCTCTTTAACTCTCCTCTCCTCAATACAATGCAATACCATATCGTCAGTCAACCTCTCCAATCTCACTTCTCCCTCTCTCTCTTTGTTACAGTCTCACAGCTAACCTCATCGATCAACCAATACACTCTGACTCATTACTAATCACGACAAGAAGACAATCAGGAAAAGTGACATCCGCAATCTTACACCTGTCCGTATGTCTGTGTGTCGCGTCCTCTGGAAATGTCTGCTCCTGTTCCGCTGAAATAGTTAAGAGTCCTTCAGGTGAAGCCTAATTCAGTTTTTCTTTTTTTTTCACTTCTATATTGGATTGGTGGTGAAAATGTTCTGCTCCTGTTTGTCTTTAGTTTGTTTGTTTGTTTGTTTGTTTGCCTGTGTTTGTGTGTGTGTGTGTGTGTGTGTGTGTGTGTGTGTGTGTGTGTGTGTGTGTGTGTGTGTGTGTGTGTGTGTGTGTGTGTGTGTGTGTGTGTGTGTGTGTGTGTGTGTGTGTTTGTGTATGGATATGTACACACACACACACACACACACACACACACACACACACACACACACACACACACACACACACACACACACACACACACACACACACACACACACACACACACACACACACACACACACACACACACACACACACACACACACACACAGGGTTAACAAAACAAACATCATATAATCTAACACGAATATTGCGTGTCTGATTCTCTCTTCACTTGATCAGCTGACTTCCAACTATTCTAACGCAACACAAGATCCTGAATACCCTCATCGACGGAAAGTTTTGGTCTCACATCACAAGTTTGGGTTTACACACTAGAGGCGCCGTGCCCCACTTTCTCCAGTTGTCACGTGGGGCCTGTGGTAACAAAGAGAACCGGCTCACGACCCAAACTGTTACCAGGACTGGGATACACATCCACCATTACCAGCCAGACAGCAATCAGCCACACATGTGATGCAGGTCACGTGGTCTCTTTAGAGGTGAAGAGTCTGCCGGCTGCTGTTGATGACGTGCTTACTGTGTAGTGAGTCTCGTGGAGTCCATGCCTGGCACTCCACCAAAGCAGTGGCACCACGGCGACCACTCGAAGGCTTAGTGGCAGCCTGTGGAGTAATCTGAACAAGAGATCTCTAAAAGAGCAAGAAGGAGGAAAGATAATTTTTCTTTTTTATATCTCTCTCTCTATGTATCTATCCATCTATCTATCTATCTAACCATCGTTTTGCTGCACGTTGACGCCTCGCCTTCATTTACTCACCACTTCTCACCACTATTCCTCATGTTGCTGAGCTAGTAAATGCTAGTAAATGTTTTCATTATACTCGTCATAAACATGATAGAGCAAGTTGAGTAAATTAGTCATGGACAAAAATTCAATACAGAAACCAGGTTGCGATTCTTTTATCATATTATTATCTTCGAAGAATTCTAGTTTGCTACCGCGAATGACTG
>JAXIVD010002716.1:52500-55047 GCA_036785275.1 Cancer borealis
AACAATTATATTGTTATGCTGTGAAACTCAAGATCTTTTTTTTTTCTTTTTTATTTGTCTTTCATTATCAATATCCCTGAAGTGAAGTGTTTAATTTCCCCAAACTGTTCCTCCACGGTGACAGAAGCAGTGATGATGCAGCAACACGTCCCAAGGCTACACCTCCCCTGCCTGCTGCCTGCTACACTCACATTCACACATTACTGCTTGCCTCACGCTAGCGGCATGGCACTAATTTGAAGTTTTCTGTTCACGCACACAAATTATACTGTTAAGGAAACTATATACTATTTCTTCGAATATATTTCTAACTGATTCATCTGATTTGAATTTTTACATTTCTTATTACGCAGTTTATTATATTTCTACTAACGTCACTATTTTTGCATTTTTAAGCTAAGCCTGATCTTAACAATCATTTTGTTACATTGTTTTCAGGATCAGACCTGCCCGAACTAATACTAAAATAACATGACAACACAAACACTAGCATTACGAGTATATGATAAAGAAGCTGACATTAGTGCAGGCTGATAACAAAGAAAATGAGCTACATAGTAATAATAATAGTATATGATAGAGTTTAGTCGAGAAAGGAACGATTGCGTGAGAGCACCAGTCTAGCTCATTTGAATATGGGATTTTGCTGGTGAACAAACATCAGACGAAGGAGAAGTACTTTGTTTCCCTAACGTTCTCATTCGTCCTGTGTTTCTTCACCACCAAAATCCCACTCACTCACTTATCTCTCTTTAATACTCTCTTTTAATACATCATTTGAATATGCATCGTTGTGGTGATGCTCCCGTTACGCACCTACTCTCCACACCACCAGGTACAGGCACGTTGTTTTGCATTGTAATTACAGGTGAGTGCAATGTCTTGAGAACAAAGCTTTCCCTAAGTGGCTATCAGCAGACTAAAACAATAAATACCAAAAACAACTACTATTGAATGTGCATTTAGTCTGGCCTTGAATCTACTGATAACATTATCCTCTCTTCTACCTGCCTTATATAGTGTAGATCAGTGAAGGGTTAGTGTGAGAGGCGGCACCACTGACACTCGAAACAATGATAAGAGATAAAGATTAATAAACACATGCACATCCCAGACAAGACTCACCCTCCCCTTCCCCCCCCTTCACTGACGTCATCATCGGATTATTGGGAATCGATTCAGCTGTGTGGAAAATTGACTTGTATTAAACTATTTTTTGTCATTTTTAACCAACATTTACCATACAGAGGAGGCCATACATATCCCTTTTCTCAATATTTCATTATACGTAACAGCATCCAACACATCCCTCTCTCTCTTACCTGAAAACATGACACAAGACACATTAATTAACCTTGTCAAGCTACCTCACCTGATGTTACCTTGCCTCACCTTCCTACCTGATCCTTGTATTTCATTATTTGTTTTATGATATTCTCGTGAACAAAATAGCCTGACACCAATTTTTTGTTTCCGAAAATACTAGAGTGGGAGAGAAACAAAAAATAAGAAAGAAATATTGCTGAAGTAAGTTAGACGTTGGGAGGAAGATCCACGAGAGAGATGAATGGGAGTGACCAGCAATGGAAGAGGAGGGGAAAAAAAAGAGATGAAGGGAGAGAAAATGTGAGAAATTTTGATTTATTTATCTTATGGGAAAAGACGCGACAGAGAGAGAGAAAAAAGAGAGAGAGAGAAAGAGAGAAAGAGAGAGAGAGAGATAAAGAGAAACGAGAAAGAGAAAAGACCAAGAGAAAAGAAAAAAGACTAAAAGAGAGATAGAGCGTATTAACAAGCACACACATGTAACGAAAGAAAAACAAACCGATAAAAAGAACACGAAGCGAAATAGAATTGAGAGAGAAGAGTCAGGTTAGCAGCGGGAGGGTCGGGCTGGCAGGAGCAGGGGAGAGGATAGCAGCAAGGGTGTTGGGAGGTGGTAGGGTAGGATAAGCTTCCCAGGGCTTAGGACTGCTGGGCGTCAGCAGCATCACGGCATTAATTATTAGGCAACTCAGGCTGTGGCACCAAGACGGATGTGGGCATGGCTGGGAGGTTCAAGATGGATGGGTACATTAATAGTGAGAGAGAGAGAGAGAGAGAGAGAGAGAGAGAGAGAAGAGAGAGAGAGAGAGAGAGAGAGAGAGAGAGAGAGAGAGAGAAGAGAGAGAGAGAGAGAGAGAGTAGGAGAGAGAGAGAGAGAGAGAGAGCGAGAGAGAGAGACAGGTGGAAAAGTGGAGAGCAGACACACACGACATACTTTTTGTAGTACATGAGCCTTTCCGTGCATTGAATTCTTTGTAACATAATTTTTGAACTATCCAACAAGATATCTAAGGAATTTACAAGCGGGAAGATCAGTAGCTAAGAGTGGAACAGAAGTGAAGTAAGGGTTTGATTGTAAAAAAAAAAAAATATATGATTGATGATCCATGTTGTTTATGATTGAAGAGTCACGTTTCAAAATTATTTAGCAACATCAATCGAGGAAAATAACAGTGTGTGCAAGGAATTTTTTTTTGAGGTAGATGTTAATTTTTCTGTCAT
>JAXIVD010002717.1:0-15000 GCA_036785275.1 Cancer borealis
ATTAGTGAGGCTCTCGGACCTGAGAATGATTGTGTTAGTAATTACCAAACACGCTGGGAAAAACTGCAGTCCATCCTAGAATCTCGTGATTGGTCATATTTAAATCTAGAACAGAAAGAACAATTATTTCAAATCATCCAACAACATCAAGAACTCTTTATAGTACATCCAGGCGAGTTAGGTTTAATTCAAGCAGAACCAGCTCATATTCAGGTAGACAATCCAAGACCTTGCCGTACGCCTCTATACCGTTATCCCGAGAAAGCAAAGGAGGCGATTCAATCAATATTAAAGGAGTTAGAAGGGAAAGGTATTATCGAAAGTTCAACTGCGGCTTGGCTGTCCCCAATAGTTTTAGTTAATAAGCCAGGGGTAGACAAAAGACTCTGTTTAGATTATAGAAAAGTAAATAAACAACTAGCTATGGATATTCATCCTCTTTCTAAGTTAGAAAAGTTAGTAAAGAATGTATCAGGAAGTGACTACTATGCCACTTTGGATATGAAGGATGCATATTATCAAATTGCCCTCGATCAATCCAGTAGGGACCTAACTCCTTTTAGTGATGGAATTTCACTCTATAGATTTAAAAGATTGCCCTTCGGTTTGAGCTGCAGCCCCGCTTTATTCGCTAGACAAATGAACCAAGCTCTAGCCCCCCTACTTAAAGAAAATTGGGTTAAAAGTTATCTTGATGATCTTATTGTATATGCGGCAGACTACGTTACTTTAATTGAGAGGCTGGAAAAGTTATTTAAACACCTAAGGTCTGTAGGTATAAAACTTAACTTCTCCAAGTATAATATTGGTCAAAGACAAGTAAAATTCTTAGGACATATAGTGTCAAAGGAAGGGTATCGTCCTGACCCACGTAACGTAGACGCAGTAACCCAAATGAAGCCACCCACTACTATCAAGGAAACGCGACGTTTCATCGGGATGTGCTCATTCTATCGCCGCCACATAGAAAAATTCTCAAAGATTCTGGCCCCTCTTACCAACCTTACTAAAAAAGGCTAAGTATTTGACTGGACCGGTGAATGTCAGAATGCTTTTGAGACTTTAAAATGTAAACTCACCCATGCCCCAATCCTTTCTAAAGCAGTAATGAATCAGGAGTTTATATTAGAAACCGATGCTAGTGCTACTCATGTAGAAGCAGTGCTGATGCAATATGATGGGAAAGAACCACGAGTGATAGGATTCTTTTCAAAGAAATTAAGACCGGCCGAAATAAGATACTCCACAACCGACAGGGAAGCGTTAGCTGTAGTGTTAGCCTGCCGGAACTTTCACCATTATTTGTGGGGAGTGCGCGTCCTGATCCGCACCGATCATCAACCCCTCATTTCTGTGTTCAGGCAAAGAACAAAATCACCCAGGATGAATAGGTGGATATTAGAGATGAGGGAGTTTCAGTATAAAATAGAATATAAAGCCGGATCTAAGAACGTGGTGGCTGATCAACTAAGCCGTCCAGTTAAGGTAGTTAGAATGGTAGGGCAAGATACGTTCCTAGGGATGACCAAAGATGAGTTCATACAAGCCCAAGTAGATGAACCCCGTTGGCGAGAAATGAAAGAATATTTAGAAGGAGGACAAGTACCACGACATAAATATCTTCCAGTAATCTTAAATCAGTTCATTGTAGAAGATGGAGTCCTTTACTATTCTAAACAGAAAAGAGATAACACCTTGCTCTATTTGTTGGTGGTGCCCACGGTGATGAAAAAGAAGGCCCTAACTATTGTTCATGAAAAAGAATCTGGGCATTTAGGTCAACTCAAATCAATATTAAAGGCGGAAGAATATTTTTATTGGCCAAATCTAAAGGCAGATGTGAAGAAATTTGTAAGAGAATGCCTAACTTGTCAGCAAACTAAGTCAGCCTCAACTTTGCAAAGGCAGTGGCGAGAATTGCCTCCTGTAAACCAGCCTTTGGATAGAATCAGTGTAGATATAACTGAAATTACTCTTGCTCGAGGAGGTCATAGATATGTATTAACCATAGTAGATCATTTTTCAAGGTTTGTAAAATTGTTAAAATTACGCTCGAGGCAGGCTGAAGAGGTAGTTAGGGGTATTAGATCATACGTGGGGGACTATGGAAGGCCAAAAGCGTTCCTGGCTGATAATGCTTGCGAGTTCCGTTCTCACCTCCTGGCGGACTTCTGTAAAGCCCAAGGAATTCACCAAGTTTACTCCACTCCATACCATCCTCAAGGAAACTCCATCACCGAACGTTTACATAGAACCCTTAAGTCCGTGTTAGCGTGCTTGAGTAAGGGTCAACCAACTAAGTGGCCCGACTATATCACCCAGTGCCAACAAATACTCAACGCGGCGGTACACGAGACCACAGGAGAACAACCACACTACTTAATGTTCAATCGCCACGCTCCGAGATTTATAGGGATAACTCTACCACAGGTGGATGATGAGATAGACATTGGTGTAGCCCTGGAGATAGTGAAGCAAACATCCCGTGACAACAGCCGGAAGTGGTTGGCGCGAGCTAATCTCGGTAGAAAAGAGCAAACAGTAAGTGTGGGTGATCTAGTGTGGGTAAAGAAAGAACAAATTAGCTCTTCCATCGAACGCAAACTAGGGATAAAGTGGATTGGCTCCTATAAAGTGAAGGAAGTGAAGCTGGGAAGAGTGTCGTACGAATTGGAAAACACTTTCAGTGGCGACACAATCCTCCGGGCACCAGACAAATTAGAACGTTTTGTAGGTGATGAAGGGTATATAATCAACATGAGCGAGATCGTGTTGCCTTCCGAGGATGGTGAGGATGACATGGAAGAGCCACGCACAGCCCAACAACGGAGGCCTGTGAGAAGATACATAGAGGAGTGTTGAGGAGAGAGATTAATAAACAGACCCCTGAGTGTTTTAAGGAAAGGTTACTGCCTATAAACTCTTTTACAGCTAAGGAGATGCCGAGCTGAAACACTGGTCCCGCAGCTGAAGCAGAGATCACCGCAATCCTGGGGGCTCTGGACTCTGCCCCAGGGGAAGGACCTGGAAGTTACCCCCCCAAGGACGAAGGCTTGGTGAAGCCCCGCCGAGGATCACCACCCTGCTCAGCTTGCCAGGACTGGTGGGAGTTGGCTTCACCTATTCCGACCAGGAGGTCGAGTCACGTTTGACTCGGAAGTCTTGCACAGAGACAAGAAGAAAGAAGAGAAAAAGTGTGAAAAACGTGGACATCCAAAGATTCCGAAGAAGACCGATCCCGACTTATGTTAATAATATAAACCTTCATGTTCTTACGAGTGTGAGAATACGAAGATTTATTTTTTTTAAAGAGGAAAGCCATGTACCGAGTACGACGGGCCAACTATCATTATGGTGATTCCTTTACGGAATCACCGGTAAATCCTCGTATTCTCGACACTCGTTAAATACCTTGTTATTGTTAGAGTAGGTACCACTAGATAGAGGGGATGATGGAAAAACACGTGACGTCACTGGAACTGAGGATATATATACCGGTCTGGGCGGAAGGTCAGTCACTAGTGTTCCGTGACCCCGCTCCAGACAGTAAATTATCCTCCCGGATACAGCTGCCGAGAGGACCAGCAAATGACTGTCTTTCGGTTGTGGTTTGACTAAGGCTGCATACGGAGTTGCCTTTCGCTGTGGACGACGGCAAGAAGGACCCAGTGACTCGCAAACATTATTTGTGGCGTGAGTGTATTTTGGTCGTTTTCCATCAGTTCCCTCACGTATAGTTAGGTAGGATAGAATAGGAATATTTATGTGTTAATGTATTTCTTTATGTTTGTGTCGCAAAGGGTGGATAAGCACTTGTAAGAGCACCACCATGGATATAGCGAGTATTTTACTTATTTATTCATCATTAAAGTGGTCCATTATTTTACTATATTCGTTTTCTGTTCGTATAACAACCTCGGTGGTGGAGGGCCAAGTGGTAGTAGTAGCAATAGTGTCGATGCCCAAGTGGTGTCGTGGTGGCAGCATAGAAAGTAGATAGAAAGTAGAAGATAAGAAGGTAGAGTTTATATCGAAACGGTACAGTGATGACAGCAGTGTCAATAGAAGGTAATATTTACCTACGGTACAGTGGCAGTAACTCTGACCCTCGTTACATATATATATATATATATATATATATATATATATATATATATATATATATATATATATATATATATATATATATATATACATGAAATCCTCGTTTTACGATAGCTATGTGTTCTTTGAAACCCTATTGTAAACCGAAATATCGTATACCGAAACCATTTTTACATGTATTAGATAGGGATGCGTTCTAGCACATTGCCAAAGTCATTCCTTCAGGTTCAGATACATACATAAAGACATACCTTAGTGTAAAAATAAACAAATTGAATAAAGAAAATAAAGAAAAGAATATAATTATGTAATCATTATGTAATTCGTCATTTAATGGAAGTAAATCACAAGCACAAGGTTTCACTGTGTTTGTAATGGTGGCGCGGGAATGACTAATTGTCGGAGTTGGCCACATGTAGCGTAGCGTCGTGGTGACGCTGCATTCGCCACCATGCCGATTTGGCCACGCCCAACTCGTCACGCTGATTTTGGCGCTTTTTTTGAATATCATAACTGCGAATCAAGTATCGTAAATCGAAAAAAGGGTACTAATTGGCTAGTATCGTATCTGTGAATTTAATGTAAACCGAACTATCGTATAGCGAAGACTTCCTGTATACCGTATATTGCGGCTTATAAGTCAATCTGGCACATAAGTCGACTTCTATAATTTGACCCCAAAATGTTGTACTAGAGGTTTACCTTGCAGATAAATCGACCCCCTAAACTATTACTTAGCCTGGCCCAATGTCGGCCTGAGTCACTAAGTACTGGGTTGTAAATTAAGTTTTATCTACGGTAAAGTAAATAAAACAATTCAAACAGATTTCTGTAAGTACGTTGTTGTTTCTCACCTACTACAGAGTGTCAGTCCCCTGCACAACATGGTGGAGGAAGAGGCCGTCTCCTCGAACCAGGAGTCCTATCTGGCCTCCCTGAGTCCCTTGCCTATGAAATATTCACATCACCCTTTAATATATTCCTTTTGGGAGTATTCGCAATCCTCACGAGTAGCAGTTTCCAGTTTTTACCGTAAGTCTTAGTAGAATAACATGTGTAAACACAGCCCTTAGGCCAAGTTCAGTAACAGTTTTCCGGTATCCTGTTGTTACTGGTGCAGATATATTTAAAGGTTGCTATTTTATATCTACCCTATAAGTCGACCCCAAGTTTTGACCATAAAAAATTTTTCTTAAAAACTCGACTTATAGGCCGCAATATACGGTATATATATATATATATATATATATATATATATATATATATATATATATATATATATATATATATATACAGTAAAATCTCGATATGATGAACGCACTTATAGCGAATTTCGGATACAGTAGAGCGTCAATTTAGCACGAGATACGTACCTCAAAAAGTCGTGTTAAATCGATTTTGTGTTAAATCGAATACTACATTACAGTAATGTTTCAGAGAAACACGGTAAGTGCAAAATGAACATTTATTTATGAGTATATATAAAGTATGTTGGTAGCGAGTCTCTGTAACTGGGCAGTGACCGTTAGTCCACCAGTACCACTGGGAAGAATAGTTCATTTCCGTCACCAAGTCCTTCATTTGTTTTTTTATTTCCTCGGCAGCTTCGTAATCAACTATGCCTCTCCAGTCACAGCAATATTTTTTGTATCAATCCGTTTCATAAATTTATATAGCCATCCTGTGCTTGCCATAAATTTCATTTCCGCGATGGTCTTGTCTTGTCTTGTCTTGTCTTATTATTTATGAACTGTTTTGACAACATTGTATTGTTTATGTAATTTTTCCTTAGTATGTAGTTAGATTCTAGTTCCCTGATTCACTGGTTCACTAAGGCTGGGCTGTGGTTTGGTGTGACGTCAAGCCAGAGGGAAGTTGGCGAGGAGACGTGAGGGAGCGGTAGTTCTGCCCTCACCACAGTACAAACAGCCACACAGTCGGGGCAGCAATGCTTCTCTAATATACCGTATTTGATGGTTCATAAGACGCACCCAGTTTTGGCAGACATTGAAATGAAAAAAATTATAAATGATCGGATTTAAGCTCTGAATATGAAGTGAAGGTTTTCACCTGACATTTGAAGACTCTCACATGCATTTAGATCATTATTAGATCCCAATATTTTGCATTTAAAAACTTTAATATTTGCTAGTAGCCTACGTACCAATCCTGTTATGAGATGTAAACATATACCTGGCATATGGCGTCGTCAGTGACTGTGAGAGACTACAGGGGTAATAAAGTTTGTTCATAATTTTTTCTTTTTTATCATCATTCTACACGTAATTCTAATGTAGTATTTTAGTACATTTTCAAAGCCAAAGGATGAGTGAAAGCAGATTTACCAACCTTATTTTCTAAAACGTATTTTATTTGAAATATTCATTACATTTTCAAAACAAAAGAAAGTGTGGAAATATTTTTTTTCTATTCATCATTAGCTTAGTTTTTTTTTAACATGTATGCAAAGTAAGAATGTTAAATGTATGAAATGTTAATGTATGAAAGTGTGTCTTACCTCAAGGAGTAACGGCATCACACTGTAAAGAACGCAGTGAAGTTTGCCCGTGTCACTGGGTTCGGTGCGTAACCGACCGCGTGTTTGTTTTGGTACATGCAATGCGTGGTGCATGGTCACTTAGGCAAATTCTTCCTGACTGGTGTCATTCTATGTGAATTATCGGTAAATATGACCTATTATATATTGTTATCTTGAAAGAAAAAGTTGTTTTGTGGTGTAGTACCAATCATCACTTTGTTTACATGTGCGAAGATGTCTGGGGTTTGATTTTAGAGCCTCTGTTGCCATAGATTTACCACCAACCACTGCCTCAATGCTGAACCTTGGCCTCATAGGATGCAGGCTCATTTCCTGAGACTTTTTTTTGGAGAAAAGGTGAGTCTTATGAGCCATCAAATACAGTATACTCGTGTAAGAAGACTGAGTCTCATTACTGCCTTCAAGCTATCTAGGCAGTATGGAGGGTTTCGAATTGAGACTTATTCCTGAATTCGACGGCAGCAGTGAACACTCCGTGGCGGAATGGCTAGAGAAGCTGGAGTTAGTTTGCAAGCTATGGAAGATAAGCGACGTGGCGAGTGTTATTCCTCTGCGCCTTACCAGCGGGGCATTCACTGTCTATCTGCAGCTGGCTGAGTCGGACAGGAAGTCTACAGAGAAAGTGAAAGAGGCGCTGTTGGCCGCGTTCGCAGTGGATCAGTACATGGCTTACGAACAGTTCATCAGTAGAAAGCTGCGTAGTGGTGAGACTTCAGATGTGTACTTGGCTGAGCTGCGGTGCTTAGCCTCGTTGTTCGGCGGTATGAGTGACAAGGCCCTCGCTTGCACTTTTGTGGCTGGTCTACCAGAGGGTGTTCGCCAGCTCCTAAGGGCTGGATCACGCCTGGAAGCACTTGACTTAAACCAGATTTTAGCGCGATCAAGGGCAATCCTCAAGGATGACAGCACCGTCGGATCGTCACCGGAGGCGTGCCTCGGGGCTTTAGCGAAGCCTAGTGTAGAACTTTGTGCAGTCACTATGAGCTTAATGTGTTACATGTGAGGTGGCCCGAACCACCTCGCCAGAGACTGTTTAGCCTGCCACGCTGCCGGTGCAGGTGGACGGGGAACTATGGGCCGCTCTCGACACAGGGGCAAGTGTTATCGGTGCGGTGCGACCAGCCACTTTGCTTCGGCGTGTCAGGGAAACGAGGACGGAGAGGGGGCGTCAGCGCCAGCCTCCTCTCACTGCAGTCAGTGAAAGAGGTGCTGCCAAGTACTGTGTTAAGAGTGTGTGGAGTCCGGCGTCGCGTGTTGGTTGACACAGGGTGCTCGCGGAGTGTCGCCCATGTCTCCTGCTATGAGGAATGGACGAAAAGTGCCATCTGTTTGGTTACCGCAAGCGGGGACAGGTGGCAGTGCGAAGGGACGGGCGTGTTACGACTCCAGCTACACAGTGGAGCTCTTGCGAATGTCAGTGTATGCGTGACTATGGAGATGCCCCTTGGCTTCAGCTTCATACTGGGTATGGACGGCATAAGAGCTCTGGGAGGAGTTACGGTGGATCCTCGGTGCAGCGTGCGTTTTGGAGTAGAGGACATAATTTGTCCTGCTGCAGATGTGGAGCTGAAAGTGGACGAGCCTGACTTCACTGCTACCTACGACCCGAGTATGAATTGCTGGACCGCTGCATAGAGGTGGGCAGAGGTCAAGGAGCCTGGGGTCCTGCATAACCAGGCAGCGGAGTATGCTGTGCTCCAAGACGCGAGGGATTTGTACGAGAGAGCTGCAGCGGTGGATAGACGATGGGTGGCTGCTCCCATATGACGAGCAGGCATATGGGCCGGCTAAAGGGCTGATGGCAGTCGTGCAGCGTAACAAGAGGAAGGTTTGCCCAGTTATAGACTTCAAGGAGCTTAACACGCACATCGACGCGTTTACAGCAGACTCCGACGTGTGCACAGATAAGCTGAGGGTCTGGCGAAGACAGGGTGCGAATGTGTCTGTCGTGGACCTGGCCAAGGCATACCTGCAAATACGGATCCATGACTCCCTGTAGCCGTACCAGACAGTGAGCTTTAGGGACAGGCGATACTACCTGACGCGCTTGGGTTTCAGCCTGAACGTGGCTCCACTGATAATAAGGGCAGTGCTGGATTGTGTCCTCTCGCAAGATCCAGTCGTATGGAAGGGAACATCTGCCTACGTCGACGATATTTTAGTAAATGAGGACGTCGTCACTACCAGTCATGTGGAACAACATTTGGAAAAATACGGACTAACTAGCATGCCACACGTGAGACTCGCTGAGGGAGGGCGAGCATTAGGCCTAAGGGTCTGGGGGGAGCAGGGAGACCTCGTCTGGAGGAGACAACGCAGTGCTGGATGTACGGAGGGAGTTGACGCGACGGAACATGTTCTCGTATTGCAGCAAGCTAACAGGTCATTACCCTGTGTGTGGGTGGCTGCGAATAGCCACAGAAGATGAATAACCTAAAAGAGAGGTGGGACGACGCTGTTGCTGACGGGGATCTAAGGAGGTTACTGGAGGAGGTGGATGCGGAAGTCAGGAAGAATGACCCAGTTCGAGGCAGATGGAGTGTTAGGAGTGACGAGGCCAGGGTTTGGGTCGATGCTAGCTCCCTGGCTCTCGGCGTTGCAGTTGAGGCGGATGGATGCATCGTTGAGGATGCCAGTTGGCTTAGTAAGGACAACGCCACACACATTAATATGGCTGAGTTAGACCCCGTCATAAAAGGACTGAACCTCGCACTGGCTTGGGAGTTCAAGAGAGTGGAGTTGTTGACTGATTCCTCCACGGTGCATCGCTGGATCACTGACGCTTTGACGGGAAAGAGCAGACTTAAGACAAAGGCGGCGAGTGAGATGCTCATTCGCAGGAGGATTGGCATCGTGACATCGATGGTAGAAGAGTACGCCTTTAAGCTGACTGTCACACTCGTCCCGTCCAAAAATAACAAGGCCGATAATCTGACACGTGTGCCCCAGTGCTGGTTAAAAGTACACGACCATCATCCTCCACCCGGCGTGCCGCCTACTCTCGCCGCTGTTTTGCAAACCATGTGTGCCGCCACTGCTGAAGTGGATGAGACTAAGATAGCAAAGATTCATCACGCCACATGACATCCAAGTGTAAAACGTACCCTTTATTTTGTGAGGAGGGTACATCCGACAGTCACCCGACAGCAGGTAAACGCTATTGTGACAGACTGCGAGACCTGTCATTCCATTGACCTCGCACCTGTTAAGTGGCGAAAAGGGAGCCTGGATGTGGACAGGATGTGGCAGAGGGTCGCCATGGATATCACTCATTATAAAGGCAGGTCATACCTGACTCTGATCGACTGTGGTCCCTCAAGGTTCACCATATGGCGACAGCTGAGACTTCAAACCAGTGACAGTGTTATTAGGCAGCTGGAAGCAGTCTTTTGTGAACGCGGAGAGCCAGAGGAACTACTCACCGAATACGACCCTGCTTTCCGCAGCAAGCTCTTCGCAAATTTCGCATGAAGGTGGAATGTTCACCTGCAGTTCCGATGCGCACACGTTCTTTCAGAAAACGGGATAGTAGAGAGATGCCACCGTTCCATTAAGGTCATAGCTGCAAGGAAAGGCTGCTCTGTGGAGGAGGCGGTGTATTTACACAACTTAAGACACCTGGACGAAGTTGACTCAGCAGCTGCTCCCTCAAATCTGCTCTACTGGTACACTGTGGGAATACGCGAGGTGGACCATTGTACGTGTACTACAGAGGAAGAACTGCCAGCACGGGGGCCGTACCATGACGGGGATAAAATGTGGGTCAAACCCTCTAACGCTCGTTGTGACAAACGGTACAAAACAGGCACGGTTACGAGGACGCTGTCAGACCATGCTGTTGAAGTCAACGGAATTCCTCGTCACGTTAGAGACCTTCGTCCGCGCGCCAGTGACGGTGATGTAGACGGCACGACGGAAGAGAGATGATGAAGATGACGAGCTCCTCATTCGACTCCTGGTCGGAGCTGATGGTGGGGGAGAGCGGGACTCTGATGCAACTAATGACGAGGAAGAAGGGGACGCCAACACAGTTGTGGCAGATGCTGAGATGCCAAGACGCTCAGACAGGATCAGGAAGCTTAGAGAATGTACTTTGTGTAAATAAGTCGGGGATGGACACAGTCAATGTGCATGTGAGGCTTTGTGCGGGTGTGAGCGCGTGTACATGAATGGTGGGATGTGCGTGTGTATGCTTGTGGTAGGTTTAGAAGATTTACTGTTATGTGAATAAGATTCAGGGGGGAGTGTTCTGTTATAACTATGTACGAGGCTTGTATGTATGTATGACTTGCATATGTTGCGTGGTGAACAATGTATTGCCTTATTATTTATTAACTGTTTTGATTGTGGGCGGAGCATAAAGATTAATGGCTGCACCCAGACGCTTCCCTTTGACTCGGAGTAACCATTGAGTGCAACTGAAAATACTGTACATACAACTTAGGCCCAAAAGTATTTGGGTAAATCTGCATACCTATTTCTCGGACGATATCGATATAAATATGAAGTCCTACATACTATACATGGTGTACTCAACACATCTGAGGAGGTTTCAGGCTGTGCTCACCATTATTTACCTGGCAAAAAACTATCAAGTTATGTTAGGTTAATTGTGTTATATTACGTTATGGTTAGATTAGGCTATGTTAGGTTTGGTTCTGTTAGGTTTGGTTATATAAGGTTTTTATATTTCATTGCCCAAAAGTTGGATGGTTTTACCCTAGATTTTAACGGATTATGTTACAGACGCGACCGCCACCTACCGGTGATGTACCTAGGCTCCGCTTCCCTTCTCCTTCTAGACATCAGTGTTGAAACCACCATGGAGTCTAATAAGTGTGCGTAGCATCTTCTCCCGAGGTTAATACTTACATGTCAGATAGAATTAAGGTTGCAGAATATCATGCAATATATATTAACTTCTGGAAACTATTAAAAACATTTGTTTCAAATTTATATACCCACCTCAGTAGGTACCAGTATCTGGTTACAGCCCCCCGCAATGTTAGGTTAGGTTAGGTTGCGATGGAGTTAGGGTTAGGTTAGGGTTATGTTAGGAATTGGTTAAGGTTAGGTTTCTTGAAATGAAAAAGCATCATACTTTGCCCAGAAATAAATAGCCAGTGCCTTAAAAATTAGTATATTAACCTTATCTAACCTCCCTGAAGCCTAACAGCGCCATGGGTAATAGCTTTTTATCTATTATCCATGGCCATAACCTAACCTAGCTACGCACACTTATTAGACGCCATGGTGGTTTCAACACTGATGCCTAGGAGGAGAGAGGCGGAGTCTAGGTAAATCAGCTGATTAGGGGCGGAGCATAAATATTAATGGCTGCACCCAGACACTTCCCTTTGACTCGGAGTAACCATTGAGTGTAACAGTAAATACTGTACATACAACTTAGGTTAAAGTAAGCAAAAAAGTATCTGGGTAAATCTGCATACTGCATATTGCTCGGACGATATCGATATAAATTTGAAGTCATACATACTATACATAGTGTACTCAACACATCTGTGAAGGTTTTAGGCGGTGCTCACCATTATTTACCTGGCAAAACATCTTTCAAGTTATGTTAGGTTAATTATATTATGTTAGGTTATGGTTAAGTTACGTTAGGTTTTGGTTAGGTTACGTTAGGTTATGGTTAAGTTACGCTAGGTTATGGTTAGGTTAGATTAGGTTAGGTTAGGTTTGGTTCGGTCAGGTTTGGTTGTATAAGGTTTTTATATTTCATTACCCAAAAGCTGGGCCTTTCACCCTAGATTTTAACGGATTATGTTACCGACGCGACCGCCACCTACCGGACTTTCATTTACACTAACGGATTTTAGTCCGGATCTGGGTTGATTCTCCGCTAGCAGACAGAGTCTGTTAAATCCGGTCTCTTAAATCGGGGTCCATTAAATTGAGGGTCGACAGTATATATATATATATATATATATATATATATATATATATATATATATATATATATATATATATATATATATATATATATATATATATATATATACAGTAAACTCTTTATAAATCGGATCAATTGGGGGGGAACCCCTTGTCGATATATCCGAAGATCCGATATATCAGATTTATCCTGCTACATACGCAAAATCACTAAAACAGTTTTTAGCATTCAAACTAAATACAGATAATAATTGTATTTTTATACTTACCTGTATTTATGTATGTTACTACTATGCTCTGTCATCAAATATAACTTCTGGAACCTCGAGTGTAGTGACGAGAATTGTGTTTGTGGGAGCCGAAAGAGTCAGCTTTATTGAGTGAACGAAAACGAAAGAATCGGTTCCCTGAAAAAAGCCAGAATTACCGTCATTAAAACTGACCAAGGAGCAACGTGCATCAGCGTGGGTGGCTGGTTTGACGGAAAACTATACCGGATGCCCGCTGCATATATCGCCGCCGTCCGATTTAGATAAAAATAATCCGGTGGCTGTATAGTCCGATATATCCGATATCCGACTTATAAATATCCGATATATAGAGGGTTTACTGTATATATATTTATATATATATATATATATATATATATATATATATATATATATATATATATATATATATACTGTCAACCCTCAATTTAATTGATTAGTGCGGAGCGAACCCTGTCCGTTAGTGTAAAAAGTCCATTGCTTGGTTAAAGGCCATAATATTGCACTCCAGAAAAAATATCTAGGGTGAAACACATAACTTTTGGCCAAAAAATATAAAAACCTTATATAACCGAACCTAACTGAACCAAACCTAATCTAACCATATCCTAACGTAACCTAACCATAACCTAACCTAACATAATTAACCTAACATAACTTGAAAGATGTTTTGCCAGGTAAATAATAGTGAGCACCGCCTGAAACCTTCACAGATGTGTTGAATACACTATGTATAGTATATACGACTTCATATTTATATAATATCGTCCGAGCAGTAGTTGTGCAGATTTACCCAAATACTTTTTGGCTTACCTTAACCTAAGTTGTATGTACAGTATTCACAGTTTCACTCAATGGTTACTCAGAGTCAAAGGGAAGCGTCTGGGTGCAGCCATTAATATTTATGCTCCACCCACAATCAGCTGATGTACCTAGGCTCCGCCTCCCTCCTCCTTCTAGGCATCAGTGTTGAAACCACCATGGCGTCTAATAAGTGTGCGTAGCTAGGTTAGGTTTGTTTTTTTTATCTATTACCCATGGCGCTGGTAGGGTTCAGGGAGGTTAGATAAGGTTAGCCTACTCATTTTTAAGACACTGGCTATTTATTTCTGGGCAAAGTATGATGCTTTTTCATTTCAAGAAACCTAACCTAACCCAAACCCTAACCTAACCCTAACTCCAACCTAACCCTAACCCCACCCCAACCTAACATTGCGGGGCTGTAACCAGATACTGGTCTTACCTACTGAGGCGGTAGGTATACAAAAATTGAAACAAATGTTTTTAATAGTTTCCAGAAGTTAATATATATTGCATGATATTCTGCAACCTTAATTCTATCTGACATGTAAGTATTAACCTCGGGAGAAGATGCTACACATACTTATTAGACGCCATGGTGGTTTCAACACTGATGCCTAGAAGGAGGAGGGAGGCGGAGCCTAGGTACATCAGCTGATTGTGGACGGAGCATAAATATCAATGGCTGCACCCAGACACTTCCCTTTGACTCGGAGTAACTATTGAGTGCAACTGTAAATACTGTACACTCATCCCTTGGTTTAACGGGCTAAAAGGGGGAAGCATCAGTCCGATAATGCCGATTGTCCGTTAGTACCAATAATCGGAATCTACGGTATGAATACCCAGGTTACGACTAATATTAACAATTACGTTACGCAAGACAGAGTAATAAATACAGTACTGTACTTTTAATCAAGTACACTATCCAATCTAACAGTGTAAAATACCTGTACACTGTAAATATACACTATAATATAGACTTACCACTTTCCAACATTTTGATCAGCTCAAACTTCTGTGCTACAGTTAAATTCACCCTTTTCCTCTTTTCTACTTTTCCTCCAGATGACATGATTGTAGAAAATTATGATAATTTGAGCACAAGGTCAAAAACCATGGAACAATGAGCTACACGTGTTGTTGCACTTCTGGCTGTCCGGTGTTGCCACATCTCCATCCGTACCGCGGGACTTTAAAATTGTCCGTTGCTTCCGAAATCCATTAAAGCGAGGTCCGTTAAACCAAGGTATGAGTGTACATACAACTTAGGTTAAGGTAAGCCAAAAAGTATTTGGGTAAATCTGCATACCTACTGCTCGGACGATATCGATATAAATATGAAGTCGTACA